>JANFCV010000608.1:0-41573 GCA_024500475.1 Phthorimaea operculella
CTGCAGGCGTCCACGCTGCCGCTGGTGCTCGGCTGGATCCTCATAGGAACGGCCTCGCATCACGCGCTGCTGCTGCTCGGCAGAGTCGTGTGCGGGTTCGCCGTCGGCATCATGGCTGCCCCCTCACAGGTCCATCTTTGTTACCAATAACTAGCTAGTTCATACGAAACTCTATCTAGTGGCGTATTTAGACATTTGGCGCCCTAGGACAAATACGATTTGCTGCCCTATGTATGATCGTGTCAATTCACAGCTGATAGTAGATACTTACCAGGTAGTAATAGCTAAATTAGAATCTCAACTTTGAAAACGCACGAAAATATGAAGCCTACTAGGTAGGTACGCTGCCACCAAACCTCGTGGTTCCAGCGTATGTTTAGGGCAACACAAAATGAAGTTACGCCAATAATCTTACATATCATGTCGCAATAGTTGAATAGTTAACTTTTTTATCAGACGTCTTTATCAACCAGTTGAATCATGGGTTGAATGTTACGTGAACTATACGTCCACTTTATCTGAGCATACTACCGCAAACAGTCGAAATATGTGATAAGATTACCAAATAGCAAAATTCACAGCAAGTGCAAATTTTCAATTTTTACAGATGGTTCGTCATTTTGAAAAGTTTTTCTTTTCAGGTGGCATAGGCGAGATCTCAGAGCCGAGACTGCGCGGGCTGCTCATCAGGACGCCGTTCGTCGCGTACCAGTCGGCGTGCTGTACGTGTACGCCCTGGGCGGGGTGCTGCCGTGGCGGTCGGTGGCGTTCTTCTGCATAGTGCTGCCCGTGCTGGCGGTGACGGCGCTCAGCTTCGCGCCGGAGAGTCCCACGTGGCTGGCCAGGCGGGGACGGTTCCACGAGGCCATGGCGGCCATGTCGCGTTTGCGTGGTGACCCTGACATTGTACGTAATTCCCCGCTCTGTCTACCAACTCTTAACTCTTGTAATACTGCTCTGAGAGCCCCACGTGGCTGGCCAGGCGGGGACGGTTCCACGAGGCCATGGCGGCCATGTCGCGCCTGCGTGGCGACCCTGACATTGTACGTAATTCTCCGCCCTGTCTGCTACTCTTGTACAGTCTCTCAAGTCTCGTACTCAGTCGGCGTGCTGTACGTGTACGCCCTGGGCGGGGTGCTGCCGTGGCGGTCGGTGGCGTTCTTCTGCATAGTGCTGCCCGTGCTGGCGGTGACGGCGCTCAGCTTCGCGCCGGAGAGCCCCACGTGGCTCGCCAGGCGGGGACGGTTCCACGAGGCCATGGCGGCCATGTCGCGCCTGCGTGGTGACCCTCATATTGTACGTAATTCTCCGCTCTGTCTACCAACTCTTAACTCTTGTAATACTGCTCTGAGAGCCCCACGTGGCTGGCCAGGCGGGGACGCTTCCACGAAGCCATGGCGGCCATGTCGCGCCTGCGTGGCGACCCCGACATTGTACGTAATTCTCAGCTCTGTCTGCTACTCTTGTACAGTCTCTCAAGTCTCGTATTGTACGTGTACGCCCTGGGCGGGGTGCTGCCGTGGCGGTCGGTGGCGTTCTTCTGCATAGTGCTGCCCGTGCTGGCGGTGACGGCGCTCAGCTTCGCGCCGGAGAGTCCCACGTGGCTGGCCAGGCGGGGACGGTTCCACGAAGCCATGGCCGCCATGTCGCGCCTGCGTGGTGACCCTGACATTGTACGTAATTCTCCGTTCTATCTACCAACTCTTAACTCTTGTAATGCTGCTCTGAGAGCCCCACGTGGCTGGCCAGGCGGGGACGGTTCCACGAAGCCATGGCGGCCATGTCGCGTCTGCGTGGTGACCCTGACATTGTACGTAATTCTCCGTTCTATCTACCAACTCTTAACTCTTGTAATACTGCTCTGAAAGCCCCACGTGGCTGGCCAGGCGGGGACGGTTCCACGGCGGCCATGTCGCGCCTGCGTGGCGACCCTGATATTGTAAGTAATTCTCCGCTCTGTCTACCAACTCTTGTAATACTGCTCTGAGAGCCCCACGTGGCTCGCCAGGCGGGGACGCTTCCACGAAGCCATGGCGGCCATGTCGCTCCTGCGTGGCGACCCTGATATTGTACGTAATTATTCGTTCTATCTGCCAACTCTTAACTCTTGTAATACTCATACGATACAACGTCATCTCTAAGCGCGTGATGACGGGCCCGGTGTGTGGAGCCCTTAATGCTGCTCTTGATGATCGCTGTTGCTAATTTGTTAAAGATTTTCCCACCAGATAGTATGATAGTGTGTCAGTATTGAAAAGGTATAGAATGTACGAAATCAATAATCTTAAAAATATACCTAGGTTTTAATTGTTGATAATGATCTCTCTCTCTCTCTTTTCGTGTGGGACACCGAGTCGTTCAACGACCCGATAATGATAATGATAATGATAATACAGCAGCATATCAATTGTAAGTATTAAAGCAGACGAAATTGGGAATGCAGATAAGCGTTGCGTTTACTTAGTAAATATTCATCCCACCCAAAACATAAATGTGAAAGGCTGCCAAGTTCGATAATATTGGAATGCTTCGCCTATAAAAGAAGTGAGATCTAAATAAGTACCAAGTTCCATACACAGACCTCAGTTAAAAATAGTTACAGGTATAACACTAAATACTAAATAAAATACTTTTATGCTGGAACAACCACTTTTTATTACCAAACTTCAATAACAAGAGAGAAAACTACTGTCTTTTGTTTTACAAGCGTTGTTCGAACAAAATCAATTCAAAAGAAAACAAAAGCGCGAACGCCGGCTGGCTGGTAGCACACAGAATGAGGCCTCATTCTGTGAACCACGGCGGCTTGTCTTCAGCTCCGGCTTGGCTGGCTCGGCTGGCATGGCATGGCATATACCCTGGCATGGGTGGAGCTGAGACATGGCCGGCTAAGGCTAGGCTGGTTTGCAACTCGCGGCGGCATTGCGAATGGTCTTACACTCGGCCATCCTGCAACAATTGCCCCGCAATTGAGAACACAAATTTAAGTAAACTAGCATCAGCATACATTCTAAGTTGTAATTAGAGATGAAAAATGCCAGAAAAGTGACATTTACTGAGACAATTTACTTGAAAGATTCCAATACTGCTTTTGGTAATGTAATGAAGGTTATTAGTATTCAATATTTTGTCACATTTACTGTTGCCTAGTAGTTCTACGATAGTTTACATTGGAAAACCCTACACAATCATTAGGCTAATTGATATTAATATCATTAGTTCAAATTATAGCAATATTGTCAGCAGACGCAAGTGCCTAGTGGCTCATTATGTCTGAAAAACAATGGGCTGTGTACATACACTCAATTGTTTTACAGTGACCTGACTGACTGACGGACAAACTAACTGGCTGGCTGCCTGATTAGCTAATTGACTGGTTGTCTGGTTGGCTCATTGACTGGCTGTCTGGTTAGCAAACTGACTGGCTGACTGTCTAACAAGCAGACTAGAAGGCTGTCTGGCTATCTGGCTGACGGATCGTCTGACTAGCTGACTGATTGGCTTTGTGGCTTTCTTGCAGACTGATTGGCTTACTGGGTAAGAGCAGGCTGGCTGTCTGACTAGATGGCTGTCTAGCTGGTTGCGTGACTAGGTGACCAATTGTCTAGCAGGCTGAGGGTCCGGCTTGTTGACTGACTGATTGGCTTACTCTCTAGCTGGTAGACTGGCTGGCTGACTGTTCGGCTGCCTTACTTACGGCCTGAACGGCTGGCTGTCCTATGGGCTGGCAGGATGTCTTGCTGACCGACATGCTGATTGACTGGCTAACGTTCCCATTGGCTGCCTGATTGACTAGCTAACTGGCTAGTGACTAGCCAGATGACTGACTGACTGTACACTGGCCTACTGACTGACTAGCTAACTGACTGACAGACTGACAAGTCAGTTGACTAACTTACTTTTGCCCCAATCGTGTGACATTGAATTCGAATGACCTTTTGCCACAAAATAGAGAGTATACAGAAAGTTCACCGTTTCCCTAATTTGTGCTTTTGCCGCTTGTTGAAAGGGGAACAGGTATCACAACTATCACAATTTTAGCCATTGGGCTGACATTATATCATCTCTCTATCTCATCTGGTCTGCTGGCAGGGATTTGTTTTAGAAATAAATTGACCTGTTGTATATTGTTTTTAAGTAATGTCCAAATAACTAATGCAACTTGGTGCTAATTACCTATTTTCTTTTTGCAATACCTACAATGCAGAATGTATATCCTGCATCCACATTTATACAGACTTGCCAAATTGACAGAAAATATTTATTGCTCATATTAATATTTAAATCTAATATCTATTGGATATAATGTTTTGCAAAAGGTATTCAGATTGCAATTTCTACTAGGCAAACATGCATACTAAAGTGTATGTTATGTACCTACTTATCTGGTTTAATTTATGACTGGCAAGTGTATATGCTCTAATGCCTACTTTATTAAGCAATATATGTGCAGAACCTATTTCAAAACAAATGGTTTGAAATTACAGCCTAGGTACTGATTTTGGTTCACAGAACACATACCTAACATTCAACTTTGATAAATTCTATACTACAACAGTTGATTGTCATTCAAGTATTTTAATTGGTTGTGAAACTCTTACACCAGGGTTCATCGGGTCATTGGACGACTCAGTGTCACACACAAAGATAAGAGATTAACATAACACTCTGTATCAAATATTCTATTTACTTATTGATTCTATCCTCGGTATCCAATACTTTCTTATCGTCCCCAGAGAGACATTGATTTTGAATCTTACTACAAGAGTCTACAATGTTACATTATTATAGGTAAGTATCCTAGGTCTACAAGCTATGTAAGACTGTTCTGTAGCATTGTAATTATTATTGCACTGCTGGTAAATGGCTGCAGTATCATTAGCCTCTTTTAACTAAATAGTCACATCACTTCATTTTAATAGTTTTCTTTTTTTTTTATCTTGCTACAACCAACAATTTTGTACAGCCTTGTGAATGAATAGTAACATAATGAAAGCATAGCACCTGATATAATCAAGCTCCAGTAGGGCTTCTAATGCACGTCCTATAGATTCCAATCTTGTGACTGGCCAGCTACATGAAATGCTCTGTTGACAGTTGCTGGCTGCTATGACCGCTCCTCACCCGTTGTCGCTGACAAGTAAATTCCAGTTAGCGTTCAGATACCAGGAACACTTTCACTTGACAAGAAGCACTTTAATCTATAGCTGTGAACAATTAAAACATTGCATGTAATGACTGCTTAGGTTTTCTCTGAAACTTTTTCATGAATACAAGAAATAAATGAAAACAGAATGTTTACATGACCTTATAACTTCCTTGTAGCGCTGCCTTAAACCAGAGCCACTGCTCAACCATCAGTTGCAGCTGCTTCATGTCACTCCGCATGGACAGGAATAATTCAGCTTGCTTTGAACAGTTCGCCAGCACAGCACCATGGCAAGTGTAGGGAAGGGGCACATAGTGCACAAGCAGTACAGAACACTGAAACAAACAACTGCATATAATCACTGCGTTGATCTCCATATTTGCTTTCACCTGCATTGCAGACATATATGGAATTAGAACGAGCACATGACCTTTTCACGTCCTTAGAGCGTCGAGGCGCATGTAGGTATGTCTCTATCTGTGATTGTAGCCTCCATCATCACGTACAGAATAGCAGCGACATCCAGCATGACAGTTGTAGGTTAGGTACCGGTACGGAAATCCGTCAGGGTAGGTATATTTTCATCCAGGGCACATCGAAACTCTCGTACAGCTCTTCAGGTTAAGCGCATAGCTCTGACAATGCGTTCCGTCGCCTATGATCATAATTATGGGCTATCAGCACCAAAATTGGATTGCGCAGTTCTTATGTATTTCTGAATCAAATGTCCTGTGTTCTTTTGTCCGAGTGTGTATTATTCGAAAGGGCCTATCCGCCTCTGCCACTTCATACAACTTTCACGAAATAGGTAATATTTTGATTATTTCTGTTTTATTTATGTTAGGCCTTGTCGTTGTCTGACAGATAGCTTTTGTTGAATTTGGCGGGAAACCACAATTCACGACATAGGTACTCAATGCTCAGCTCAGCAGATGCACGGCAGCGTATTGTAAAACAGAACATTGTACGACATGATGGATGGATGGTCTTGAAATACGATCGCGGCGGGCACCGGACCAAATGTACAGGCGGAATCTTGACTAGCTTGCTAGCTTCGGCTTGCTTTGACGCCTTACGCCCTCGGTTTCTGTTCTGAACGGCCGCCGCCTGGAACTCCATGTCCCAGTCATCCGCAATTCATGATCATCAGGCCTCGTGGTAGTTTACTCGTTTATCATGTGGGCCGTGTCTTCTAGTAGGTAATTATTATCCCTCTTCTGAAAATATAACACTAAATACTAAATAAAATACTTTTATGCTGGAACAACCACTTTTATTACCAAACTTCAATAACAAGAGAGAAAACTACTGTCTTTTGTTTTACAAGCGTTGTTCGAACAAAATCAATTCAAAAAGAAAACAAAAGGCGCGAACGCCGGCTGGCTGGCTAGCACAGAATGAGGCCTCATTCTGTGAACCACGGCGGCTTGTCTTCAGCTCCGGCTTGGCTGGCTCGGCTGGCTTGGCATGGCATGGCATATACCCTGGCATGGGTGGAGCTGAGACATGGCCGGCTAAGGCTAGGCTGGCTTGCAACTCGCGGCGGCATTGCGAATGTGCAATGGTCTTCACTGGACTTTACTTGATTTTTCGCAGTTTGGAAAGTAGATTCTTATTTCCAAACTGCGGAAAATCAAGTGTGCATTCCTGTAACTATTTTTAACTGAGGTCTGTGTATGGAACTTGGTACTTATTTAGATCTCACTTCTTTTATAGGCGAAGCATTCCAATATTATCGAACTTGGCAGCCTTTCACATTTTATGTTTTGGGTGGGATTTCATTTATTTTTGTAAGGTTTATTTTCTTTTTTTCTTATGATTAAGTTAGGTAAGGAAATATCTCATTTATACTTTACTTTGACTAAATACAAACCTTCGTAACGAATTTTAGGTCGGTACGACGATTGGAAGATATAAGGTGCGTTGGGGTAAGTTCGGACGAGGTGTAAGATCGTACGAGTCGAATTTTCGGCGAATTAAGCAATATTTTTTAAATCTGGTGACATTGTGCATGACGCCATTTTATTGTTCACCGATTGTCAGTTTTTGCTTGTCAATCTGACGTAAAATATGTGTGTTACGCATAAAAAAACAATCCAAGGTAAATTTCCATAATTTTCGTCCATCCGATCTTTCCTAAAATTTTTAATTGCGTATTTTGGCTAAATATAGCTTTATTTGTTTATTTTAAACACTTATTCCAGGTTTTTATTGTGGTAAACATATTACTATTATTAAAATTGCCTGGGTTTGCTACTTGCTGAGATCCGGTGTTCCCCTTGATGAGTAAAGATCGGATAAGTTATCGATCTTACCCTGTAACAAAAATGGAAATGGCTGTCAAACTTTTACGCGTCAAAATTTTTATTTATTTATTTAATAAATGTTGGTTCTAAATTTAGTTCAAATAGCTACTTTGTACAGCTCCGTTAGAAAAAGAAGGAGGATAATAGGAGTGTACCCTCTCCATTCTGCTGTAGCAGCTGCGCCGTCGTCCACTAGTACCCCCTCCACTCAGCTGTAGCCGCTGCGCCGTCGTCCACTAGTACCCCCTCCACTCTGCTGTAGCCGCTGCGCCGTCGTCCACTAGTACCCCTCCACTCTGCTGTAGCCGCTGCGCCGTCGTCCACTAGTACCCTGTCCACTCTGCTGTAGCCGCTGTAGTCGTCCAGTAGTACCCCTCCACTTTACCCGCTGCGTAAATGGTCCACTAGTACACCCTCCACTTTGCTGTAGCCGCTGCGCCGTCGTCCACTAGTACCCCTCACTTTGCTGTAGCCGCTGCTGTCGTCCACTAGTACCCCACTTTGCTGTAACCATGCGCCGTCGTCCACCAGTACCTTAATCCAATCTGCTTTAGTCACTGTGTTTGTTTCTTATTCATTTTATATTGTTTGCAATGTGGTCTTCGCCTTCTCAGTAAGTCTTCGTGGTTCTTTCAGTTTAGTAGACCCTCGTGCCTGTTACAACGTTTCCCACAAAGAAAAATCCATCGATCTTCCCCGACTTTACATAAAATAGTTGAGAAGCACAGAATTTCAAAATTTTTGCCTGTGAGTAAGACCGGATGCCATAATAAAAATGAATAATCATTTGGAACATCATGCCTCTTAAATAATTAGATATTTTATTGCCATACGTGTTAGAAGGGAAAAGATCGTATATTCCTGTTATAGACTTTTATTCTCCGTGCACTAGAAGTGGTTTTAAAGGTATATCGAACTTACCCCTTATTGAAGTAAATTGTCATCATGGTCTCAAAAAGTATAAGTTGACTTTGCGCACGTGCAGAACACAAACGTTTGAGTTTAAAGACAAAGCTATATATAAAGTTAAGCTCCGTTTTATTGTCATTTGTTTACTCTTTATTTTATTGATTACGCGGTTATAGATGTCAGGTAATTCAAGTTTTGGAAGACTCTTCTAACTAGTCAATCCGTCCGATGTACCAACGCGCCTTAGATAAATTTTGTTTTAGTTCCTTAGTTGGTATGAATTTACACCTTCATTATTTTTAAAACAAACTCACACTTGGCCATTTTAGATTTCCTTTGTGACCTAAAGACCTACCTCCATGCCAAATTTCAAGTCAATACGACCATTGGAGTGGTCTAGGTTTTTTTGATGAGTGAGTCAGTCAGTCAGTCAGTGAGTGTATAGTAAAATCCACCAAACATAAATGTGAAAGGCTGCCAAGTTCGACATAATATTGGAATGCTTCGCCTATAAAGTGAGATCTAAATAGTACCGTTCATACACAGACCTCAGTTAAATTGAAACCTACTTTTAATGATATAACTTGGCAAGTTTTCACTCTTTTTATTTATAAACCTACAAAACGCAATGAGTCAAGTATATAATTCAGTCAGTCAGTGAGTGTATAGTAAAAATAGCGATTTTCTGACGTCAATATCTCAAGACCTACAATAGGTACATTAATGAATTTTTGTATTTTAGATGAGTAAGTAGATCTCAACAGATACTAGAAATTTCATATGCGTAGATAAAATAGATTTTGTGTTATAGGTGGGTCGAACTTGGCCCGAAATGGTTCGTGTCAATATAACCCACGGCCAGTGTAATCGCTCGAACTTGGCGGACACAATGCCGTGTCTAGATTAGCGATTTTCTGACGTCAATATCTCAAGACCTACAATGGTATTAATGAAATTTTGTATTTTAGATAAGTAAGTAGATCTCGACAGATACTAGAAATTTCATATGCGTAGATAAAATAGATTTTGAGTTATAGGTGGGTCGAACTTGGCCCGAAATGGTTCGTGTAATATAACCCACGGCCGGTGTGTCGCTATTTTTGCTCGAACTTGGCGGACACACTGCCGTGTGTCTAGATGAAACAATATCGAATGTTACGTTCATGCGTAGTTGTACCCGTTGTACAGTAAAGCGAGCCTAATAAGTTCGATTTGACAGCTGTTTAAAGTGGCCTTGCTGTAGATAATGTCCTAAATATGAACTTGACCGTGAAGTGTTCAATTATTTACGGTCTGACTGAACACATGAAATACAATATTAGTAATGTACCAGCTCTTGACCTTGCGTAATTATGCTGATGGGGTGGCTAAACTTGGACGCGTTTAGAGCGTAAAATCAATATTCTAGTAGAATTACTACGTATGAAATCGATATTCAAGTCAAGTTTATTCCAAATACATACATATATCAGGCCATTTTCCATACGGGGTAGGCAGATTGTTAACAGCTGTAAAAACGGCCATCAAAATGACAAACGTTTGACAGTCATTCAGAAGACGGTGTATTACGCACCAGCATGTCGCCTAAAATTGCAATAAACATCAACTCTCAAATAACTTCTTTTCTCGTCTTGCGATACCCACGGGGAGAAGATATTATGGGCAATACTACTGTAAACCACCACACGTCACTTGTTCCAATAATTTCAAATATCCTTGGCGCAACGCAATAGGATAGCTTGTCCTGCTTTCTAATTCCTACACGGTCCGATATTTCCACTGGGGCCCAGGTTATACATCTAGCAACGTTGCATCTAGGTATATCACTGCAATCGCGTGATACGTAGGTACGTAGGTCAAACTCTGGTACCTAAAAATATGGAACGCTTATGCATCGCATCAGGACGTTCCACGCATAGGTCTCATTTGATTCACTGAAGTGCTTTATTTGATTCCCCAATCTTAATAAACATCGAGTTGACGAGCTCAATGAGTTACATAAACAAATGATACAAAGCACAATAAAACATTTGATGATTCTAGAACCAAAACTAATTCAGATTAATTACAGTATTTTGAATTCAAACCTTATAAGAGCGGTCTAATGGGACTTATTGTATTGTTTTTGTAAATAATCTAGCTCTATTGTACTTACTACGTTTTTGCTGTCACGCAATATAATGGTC
The DNA here is from genome assembly GCA_024500475.1 of Phthorimaea operculella. Classification (NCBI taxonomy): domain Eukaryota; kingdom Metazoa; phylum Arthropoda; class Insecta; order Lepidoptera; family Gelechiidae; genus Phthorimaea; species Phthorimaea operculella. Next base: position 10,551 of record JANFCV010000608.1, read on the forward strand.
ATGAATAGGATGATTGATAAGATCATCATCAATTGAGATGAGATTTGTGGCGGAAATGGAACCCAAACCCGACATTAATTGGTAAATTATGAAGTACCGCTCATCCGCTCATATCTATACTTAATAAGAATTCGAAATTACCTGAAAGTCCTACTTATGAATCGCGGCAACTCTATCGTAATCACAATTTGCAATCTCGAGCCAGAACGATAAAACCCTTTCGCGATCCAATCTAGTCATCTGCCTGTCCTTATCCTAAATCGATTGAGTCGGCGCAACATGTTTTGTTTCAGCACAAAAGCATGTTGCAATTAGGGTAGCAATTTTTGACCGGCCGCCTAACCTTACGTCAACTCTCTTTGGGAATGCTATTGTAGGAGGTATCTGCGATCATGCGGTTGACTATATCGACAGATATTCAGCCGAGGTAAAAAATCTTACGTCGCCTTTACAAAACACCTGAGTGGACTAAGGATGGCAGATTTCTTATCAAAACTTCTAACAAATTTTTATTCTGATTCAGGCGCAACGCGAGCTCCACGAGCTGATCAACGCACGGGAGAAAGAGAAGGCACGAGGCGAGACCAAGACGCCGTTCTTCGCGACGATCTTCGCGAGGCCGGTGCTGAAGCCCCTACTTCTCATCAACGCCTTCAACATGCTGCAGATCGTGTCTGGAAGCTACGTCGTCATATTTTACGCCGTAAACATTGTTGAAAATACTGGCGGGTCTATGAATGCTCAGGTAAGAAAAGAATAAGTGTGTGTGTTGACATGCATAGTGTTAGGCTGAAAATCGACAAGCTATGATCAGCACTAATCTCGACAACTGAGTGGGTCCCAGCCCCGGGGCTCTCTCTCTTGGACGCTATCGGTCGACGCGCGCGGACCATTGTTTATGTTATGAGCGATCCAAAATTATTAAATTAAAAGTATTTATTCCGAAGAACTCTTGTGTTTAATTTAGAGTCTATAGTTCTCAGAAGTGGGATTTGTAAAAACGCGCCTTTTAAAACAGTTTTGTAATTGATTAAAAGTGATAAAATCTTATTTCGTTATCGCTTAGCAACCGCCAAGCGTAGTAGTACTGCAATGCTGGTGATACTAGGAACTCTTTGTCTGGTCGGATGGTGTCAAATTTCAGCACGTTCCCAAATCCTTTGTCTTAACTTAGTACATCAAAAAGTTTCGTAATTCGTGTGGTACGGTGATTGGACAATTATTTCAACAACCAAATATTATTTAAATTAGTATCCTGTACTAATTTACGGTGCACTAAAGTTTTCATAGTAACTTTTGGTGTTGTTGAGTGCTGCGTTAGTGGTACTTACTCTGAACTTTCGGCTTGGGTGGGCTAGCCTATTCGAGTCACACGCGTAACGTATCAGGTGATGAGTGGCTGAGCCTCAGGAAAGAGAGTGTACTTGTGCATTCCTTTTAGAACAAAGGACATGAAAATTTGGTATTGGACATTGGTGAGCTGTATCAAGTATCTATATAAAGATAATTTCTTTCAAAAATAAAATAGTACTTACAGTTAGTAAATTTGCAGATATATAGTGGTGCATAAAATAATGCTAACCTAAACTAAGTGAATAGGTAAAAAGAAAAATATTCACTTGTATCTTAGGTATACCTACACTTATTCTATGAATTATGTTGAGTGCAGATTATCATGATTATAATTTGTAAACAAATCAATTTCTAATATAAAGTTCAAAAATATCTATTATTATGACTAAGTAACTTATATGTTTTAGTGGTTTGAATTAAAATGAAAACTAAAGCAATGCAGCGAACTGTACCAATAGTTGATAAGAATTTGAGAAATGATCTTTTGGTCTTTTGAATATAATTTTATATGAGGTTTAGTTAAATTTTCCGTGGATTTGTCTAGATGCTACGCACTAGATATTTTGTTTAAGCTATAGCTATGTGTATTTATTGCAGTGCGTTATTGTATTTTACTAAGCTATAATTTGTTATTTCTGCTATCATTTGTACTTTATAATTTTATACGCTGACTAACATTAAGTTGTGCAATTAAAATATGGGTCTTCTTCAGGAACAACAACTCTGCTAAATTGAAAAATACTGGCTTTGGAAAGTTGGTGAGGCAGACAGGAAAAACGAGAAATTACTATGAAGATAACCGGACCGACAATGTGTCTATAGTTCGTAGTGCCATACAGCCTGATATGGGGCATCAGCATCAAAACAAATAAAAAAGTCAATTGCTTGAATTGTGGAAAGTTTGGTCATAAAGCTAAATTTTGTAAAAATTACATGACAAAAACTGACAAAATATGTTCTTTTTGTAGTAGACGTAGGCACAATGAGGAAGAAATGTTTTAAGAAGCGAAATAAATGTTAACTCTGTTCATTCTGCAATTTTAAAGGACATACTATTATACTTAGAATGCAGAAAGAAACATTTGGATTCGAGGCGTATTTATGATATTTATTTAAATATTGTTCTTACAATAAGCGCATTTATGAACAAAATATGTACTAACGATTTACCTAGATAAAAGTTAAGGTTCATTCAGCGGAAATAATGTTTACAAAAGTAAGCATCAATAGTATTTCCGCAGAGGCAATCAATAAATTAGACTTATGTATCCTTTACGATACGATACTCAAGTGTGAGGTGACAAGGAATCACACCTACATGGATGACGTAATCGATAAGGTGCCCTTATATTTAAGAAGACAATTTTGGATTCCCTTGAAAAAAAAAAAAAAAAAAACTCTGGCGCCGGTGAATTGTTAATATTGTACGATAATTAATACAAAACATGATTGGGTAAATACCTATTGATAATGTTACTATCGCTGGAAATATATGGCTGTGGAAATTTAAAAAAAAAAAAAGAACTGTAGTGAACACATTGTTGAACTTTACTATTAGTTTTGAGTAAACTCAAGATATTATCTATCATGAACCTCTTGAAATTGATGTGAGAAAAGTTATGTTATATAATGACAGAAATATTACTGACAGTAGGGTTTCCCACCATTTCTAGGTCTGATCAACCTAAAGTGGTGGAAATGCCGACACGACTGACCGACAGCGAAAAATTGATAGATACAGGCATAACATCTTAACAGAAAACATGAATTGATTTTATATAAGTGTAGTACCTATTTATTTAAAAAAATGTAATATGTCCATAAAGGGTTCCTAAACGAAGGACTACCTATACATTTTAAAGGATTGTACTCAGCTAATTATGTGCATAAAAAAAGTGCATCATTAGATTATTGAGTAAATTTATGCAAACAGAGTACGCATTAGGCCTGCGCGTACTGTCAAAGCGTAAGCAGTTGCACACGTCAAATGTATGAAGTTTATAGAGTTAAGTAGTGCTGTCTGTCGTTTTGCTACTGACATACAGAGAGGTGCGCCCAGACTACTGCCACCAGTTTCTACTTTTACAGCGCACTCTAAAACCGATAAAGGACCGCCACGCCACTAAAGCTAAATAACACAGTTTTAAACTTAGAACATTGACAGTTGTATTTGGCATCAAATGTTCAAAAGCGATGTATTAGATCTAAGTTTTGCATTGTCGCAGTTTGTACTGTATTGGAATTAGCATGGACATCTATTTACCACAAATGATAATCTCAAATTGTTCGGTGTGTGGCTTGTTATGCAATGCGATTTTAATTTTACGCAGATTGAATCGTCCTTGCCATTACTAAGATGCAGATGTAAATATTCAATATCTCATCGGTAATCTGAAGTAAGAGATTTTAGGGCACTAGAATTGAACTTGGATTGATCAAAATGAGAATGACAATGCATAACTGTCTTTTGTGGCATGTAACACTAGTAAATCCATATACCAGTGACGTTATCATGTAAGCAACTATGAGTAAGTCTAAGATGTTGACACTTAAATGGGAAGATATTGGTTAAGTTATTGAAAACTGGCAAAAACAGTGGAACATACGTACCGTATAATATTTTCAATCTCTTATTAATCTTGAGTTAGTACCAGTGCCAGGTTAAGTACTTTATGTCATCATAAAGAATTATCACGACGGTCATGGCCATTTCAGGATTGTAGAAATGCCCGGAGGCAAATAGGCCAATTTAATTTCCCAAGGATGTGTACACTTGTAGACATAAACATTGAAAGCTGTATGAAGAGTTAGTTTACCAAGAAATAAAAAAAAAAAAAAAAACACGGTTTAGCTTCAAACTCAATAGATGTAAGAATTGAGTGATGGTAGAAAGCAGGTAAATGATATATGTGCAGAATCGTGTGACTAGGGCTATCAAGTGGTAAGTTAGGTACCACATTATGCTACCATACAATGAACATGCAAGTTTCTGTTACAGTTCCGTTGCTGTGTGGCTTAAGACCTCGTTTATCAAATGATTTGCAAGGGCAGTCTACAGCGAAGACGTATCGAATTCTCGAGACGAAGCTGCTCAGACAATTAAGACAAATGCAGTTCAAATGAAAACACGATAATATGAAATCGGCGAGTTGTAGAGCCTTCACAAACGGGCCAGTTGGTTATGGTAAAATAGTACGTCCTGGTTTGACAGTGGAAAACTCGTTCAACGATACGCAGGGCCATACAAGATTACAGCCGTGCTTCTAACGATCGCTATGAGGTAACGTCATACACGAAAGGCAAACAAGCTTACAAAAACATAGTTGCCCGTGACAAAATTAAGATTTGGCATGACAAACTACGAGACTCGTCATCTGACGAAGAATTATAGAGCAGTAGTAAGTCTCTCAACTATCGACCGCGCAAATTCTTACAATGTAATAATAAAAAAAAACGCTTGCCTACGGGCCTACACAGCGTTAAGTTTCTGTAATCAAACGCTTGCCTACAGGGCCTACACCGCGTCACGTTTCTGTGAACAAACGCTTGCCTACGGGGCCTACACAGCGTCATGTTTCTGTGATCAAACGCTTGCCTACGGGGCCTACACAGCGTTATGTTTCTGTGATCAAACGCTTGCCTACAGGGGCATACACAGCGTTATGTTTCTGTGATCAAACGCTTGCCTACGGGGCCTACACAGCGTTATGTTTCTGTGATCAAACGCTTGCCTACAGGGCCTACACAGCGTTATGTTTCTGTGATCAAACGCTTGCCTACGGGGCCTACACAGCGTTATGTGTCAGTGGACAAACGCTTGCCTACTGGGCCTACACAGCGTTATTTTTCTGTGATCAAACGCTTGCCTACGGGGCCTACAGCGTTATGTTTCTGTGATCAAACGCTTGCCTACAGGGCCTACAGCGTTATGTTTATGTGATCAAACGCTTGCCTACGGGGCCTACACAGCGTTATGTTTCTGTGATCAAACGCTTGCCTACGGGGCCTATACAGCGTTGGAAACATCATGCCTAATATGGTGAAGATCTGCTGGAAGAGGCTGCCACGGTCTGCCATCGGATCTTCGCGTTACTGCTCATCGGACGACGTGCGAGTGTGCTGCACAATCAAGATCAACCAGATGCGACTTCAACTGTCCTTCGAGGCCGAAGGACGACTGCAGGATGGCCGAACTGTTAGGCTGAAAATCAACGAGCTTTGATCAGCACTAATCTCAACAACTGAGTGGGTCCCAACCCGGGGACTCTCTCTTGGACGCTATCGGTAGACGCGCGCCGTCCATTGTTTATGTTATGAGCGATCCAAAATTATTAAATTAAAAGTATTTATTCCGAAGAACTCTTGTGTTTAATTTAGAGTCAATAGTTCGTACCTAAGTTATAACGAGAAGGGAACGGCTCGGATTTTATACAAAACATACATTACATACTCATTTCGATTCTTTGTTTTTTGGTTTGTATGAAAATACGAGTTCTCCCTTTACGTTTCGAACTCTAAGCGTGCACCATAATACTTTACTAGATTGGCTACTATGACGTTATGATGTGATGTGATGACAAATCAATAAACTGTTTCACGTGGGCCTTGCTATCTCAGCCTGAACTCGAACCACTCAATACTCAACTACGCAATCCGATAAATTCGAAATCTTAACAGTGAAGACAACAAGATATTATCATGACAATGTGATATCGAATTAGGAAGTAAATTAAAACGCAAGTATTGAAATTCGCACGCAAAAATCAGATAGATAAATCAATCAAATTCAGAATTGACATAATCAGACAATAAATGATATACAAGGCAGGTGGTCTAAATAAATGATCTAATCTTCTATTCCAGAACATCCACTCTGAAAGATAAAACCAATCAATATGATCAACAACAACATGCTCTATTGATTTGTATTGATTTGAAGTGCAGCCATTTTCGTGCACGTGAGCACTTAAACTCAAAATTGACATAATCAGACTTTCTGATTTACTGATTATAGACCGGTGGTCAGATAAATGATCTAATCATCTATTCCAGTCCACTCCATTATTGTTCCAGTATCCACTCTGAAAGATAATACCAATCTACAGTAACCAGATAAGCCACAATCAGAGGAGTAAAGATTTGATCATCAACAACATTCTCTGTTATCTTGTAATGATTTAAAACGCAGTAGTTTTCGTGCACGTGAGCGCGTATCATGTTGACGTCACTTTCACAATACAGAAAATCTGTTGCGTGGTTAAGGAGGAGTTAGCGAATATGTGCGAAAAGCGACTTCATTTTATACTATGTATTGATTGTTGTCCTTTGTAGTTTAATAAGATAAGTGTGTCAATAACGAGAGTAACTGATCTGTTTTTGTAAATTTTCAGGCAGTAGCGAACGCGAGCGCTTTAACGCGGTTGATCGTGACCGTTTTGGCGTGTATCCTGTTGCTGAAGATCTCGCGGCGCTCCCTCGTCATGATCTCCGGAGCGGGCACGGCTGCAGCCACTCTAGCGCTCTGCTATATCATGCTCCAGGGAATCGACAAAGATGGCTGGTCCAGGCCAATCCTCATCCTAACCTACGTCGGCTTCAATACCCTCGGATTCTTCCTCCTACCAGGACTCATGATAGGCGAACTTCTCCCCACCAAAGTTAGGGGGCTTTGCGGCGGATACATTTTCTGCATTTTTAACACGGTCTTATTCGGGTTCACTAAGCTTTTCCACGTGATGGAGAAAGGTATGGGCATGACAGGCATGTACGGGCTTTTCGGTGCCTCCGCTACGCTCGCGACGATCGTCCTGTACTTGCTACTGCCCGAGACCAAAGACAAGTCGCTGTTACAAATAGAACAGTACTACCAGAAGCCTAATATCTTGTGGATATCGCGGAAGAAGTCGATCAATGGACAGTCGGTGTGAATTAAGTTATTACTAGTTTGAATGCGTACTTAACTAGGTCTGATATGGCTGTTGTACCGAATATGGTACCTTGTAACTTATAATATAACGTAACTGCGCCGCATTTTCTATCATGTACAAAAGACATATGAGTGAGATTTTGTGCTCTACGGAGTGCCGGAAATGTAGGAAAAAGGAATAGCAAGATTCGAATATAATTATTAAGCACTGCATTTTATCCTGTGTCTAAAAATGTATAAAATTGGTACTTACTTAAAACAAAAATTTAAAAAATATATTGATATTTTGTAAAGGACTACATTTTACCCTGTATGTATTTAGGAAATAAAATACACTACCAGCAGCACCTAAGCAACTAGTAGGTATATTAACTCGAGATGCTACTGATAGTACTGACATGTTGATACCGTGTACATAATGTATACCTTTATGTGTATGTTTCAAAATAAGAGGTGTAATAGATATTGTTAAAAATATTTCAAGGGATGAGCTCCATTAACTGAATAACTTTGCCAAGGAATTAAAATATATTAAAAACATTTAGCTATGACTATGATGGACTAGCTATGACTAGGTTTTGCTCCAACTATTAGTCGAAAATTCAGTAATATTATAAGTCCCTTGGACAAAGTTGTTCCGTATTATTGGCTGTTTCACTCGATATTTTTAAACCTGTATACTGACAATATATGTATTATAATATTTGGCGTCCATGATATTGCTGTTTACCTAAAGTATTTTACAAGGAAAAATTGCCTTTAAATGCGTGTGCGTAATCCCAGCAAGAAAGTATCTCCTACAGATAATTGAGTATGAGTAGCAATTAGTGCATAGTCTTCTGTAAATGTGCGTGAAATAAAAAATTTGTGCGTGTTGTAGTTTTTGAGAAAAACGGAAAAACTGATCCTGCTGGGGTAACGTTTTTCCAGCAGGAAGATTCTAAACTAAAGCCTGGAGAGAGAAGTTTTGTATATCACCAGATAGCTTATATTTGTGCATATTTGTGCGCCAATAATCAAATTTGTGCCTCTTACGGTTTTAGAGATATTTGATTTCCTGCTGGGGTAACGTTTTGAAGAAACTCGTATCTCGGAAACCATCAAATGTGCAGCTGTGGGATAAACATATTTGAATAGCTCTTAATTTGTGCGAATTTGTGAAAAAATAATATTACCAAAAATATGTACCGCTTTGAAGTAATCGTGCATTATTGATATATAAAAGAAATCCTTATAATTAAACTAGAAAGCGTTAATGCTCACTAAAAACGGTGAAAGGCGTTTCTTCTTATTCATATCAAGTATTATAAAAGTTTCAGAATGTACATGCGCGTTTTTGAAAAATCAGACTTAAACCACCTTAAACTTTAATCTAACAATGTCATAACTTTGAATTCAAATTACAAGAAACCAAGTCAAGCTAGGATTTGTGGGAATAAATTAATAATTAGTGCCTGTTCAGACAAATATGTCCTGAAAATTTCAGCTCCAAATGCCTCGTATTGTAAAAGTTACAAATAAAAAACTAAACCTAGGGCTAAATAACCGGTTACCCGACCAAATTAGAATGGTCACAAAAAAGCGATGGTTTCATACAAAGGTATGACCTTCTTAAATACACAGTATTAACGCCCGTACAATCGCGTTCATTACGTTTATCGGCAATCCTAGTTTTAGTGCATTATCAGTAGGTATTTTAATTACCTACTCTTTATAAGTTACGATGTGCTAATACGTAAACTAACATTTCTATCAAAATATACCCACATTGACATGATGGGTATTAATTATACTTTATACTTACCTATCGAGTTTTAGGCGAGAGAAACACACGTAACATCCCTTGCTTTGCATTTTTAACATCCGTTCAAAGGACGCTAAATTATCGCACGCCTGACACATGATTCTATGTTGGGAAACCTTTATCTGCGATGCGGTGCAATGCAACCGAGACAGGTGTAGGCAGCTACCACCATAGTCTAATAAAACATGGTCTTTCCTTCCCAGAGAAACACAAGACAACGTCACATAGTATTGCCACTTTATTTCAATAAAATACGCTATGGGGTAAATTCAGTCTCAGAAAAGTGACCTAAAATATTTCTTAATAATTTTATAATTTAGATTTACGTGTGTATTAACTTGAACTTTACAACAACACTTCAATTGTATTTATTAGTTAACAGTATCATAAATGATTTACAAAAAACATTATAAGAGTGGGTAATTCTGGTAACCCACAAGCATGATGACGTAGTCTTGTGTTGGTCACGTGGTTCACGAGTCTCGGAAAGAAATACCAGGCGGAGTATCTTATTATACCATGGCTACCACAATGAATCCGAGAAACCCGTGAAATATGTCTGTCTCCGCCAACCGATATCGGATGGACAGAGACGGACATATTTCACGGGTTCGGGTCGGACGTAGTGCGAAACCGCTCTAAGTGTAACAGAGATAAAAAGGGCAAATTCATAGATTAACGCTTGTTGATGCTACATATCATCTTGTTTGCATCTTGTGCGTAGATGTAGGTTGGATTTTTCAAACTAATAAAAAAGTTGGTTGTGTTGTGAAGTATGCGTAAAAAACTAAAATGTTTCGTGGGATTGTTTGTTTATTCTAGAATGTGCTTTGTCATTCATCATCTTCCTGCCCTTATCCCAATTACTTGGGGTCGGCGCAACACGTTTCGTTGAACACAAAATCGAGTTGCAAAATGATTTTGCTGAAATTTACGACCGGCCGCCTATCAGACGTCAACCCTCCTTGGGAATGCTTTTGTGGTGGATTAACCGCCACCATACGGTTGGCCCTGGCTGTTTGGGTCGGGTTTATCCCTCGGTCGCCTCTTACGACCCCCACGGGAAGAAAGGGGGTGGTGCTATTCTACTCTGCCGGCACCACACGGCATACTCTGCCGGCACCACACGACATACTCTGCCGGCACTACACGGCATGTCATTATGGAGTGTAAATTTAAACAAACAAAACAACTTAGTTTATTTTACATGTAATTATAATTCCAATCAGACAAGCCAACCAAAAACAGAACCGGCAATCTTCCACCCATCTGGCCAAATAGACCGCAGTAATCATCAGCCACTACTAGGCCAGACAAATCGTCGCGACTACTTCTATCAAAAAGCGACAACCGTGTCTCCCGCCACTTGTAGTCCCGATCACACATGTGACTTTTTATGTCGCGCGCTATCTGGCTGGGCGATAATCGGACATCTCTCTCTATCCGAAGAGAGGAAAGGGATTCCCGACTGTCGCGCGGCAAAAAAGTGAACTGGAACTAATGCAACTGTTTTATTTTCATAGCGGTAACGGCGATAACCGAACTAAACATACCCTCGTCTCTATTCCTGTCACACTACTGCCGTGCGAACACTATCTGTCTCACTCTGTGCGCGAGACAAAGCTATGCGAGAAAACAGGCAGAGACAAGAGAAACCTTGCTAAATTTACTTATTTAAATTACATTTACTTCTTTAAATCAATCTTATCAAATAATATTTTACTCAACAATTCTACTAACCACTTTTGTACTTCAGTGTACTTAGACGCAATAAACCTATACTTGTTTATAAGTCAAGTTAAGAAGGTCATGCCTTTGTATGATACCGTCGCTTTTTTGTGACCATTCTAATTTGGTCGGGTAACCGGTTATGTAGCCCTAGGTTTAGTGTTTTATTTGTATCTTTTACAATACAAGGCATTTGGCGCTGAAATTTTCAGGACATATTTGTCTGAACAGGCACTAATTATTAATTTATTCCCACAAATCCTAGCTTGACTTGGTTTCTTGTAATTTGAATTCAAAGTTATGACATTGTTAGATTAAAGTTTAAGGTGGTTTAAGTCTGATTTTTCAAAAACGCGTGCATGTACATTCTTGAAACTTTTTATAATACTTGATATGAATAAGAAGAAACGCCTTTCACCGTTTTTAGTGAGCATTAACGCTTTCTAGTTTAATTATAAGGATTTCTTTTATATATCAATAATGCACGATTACTTCAAAGCGGTACATATTTTTGGTAATATTATTTTTTCACAAATTCGCACAAATTAAGAGCTATTCAAATATGTTTATCCCACAGCTGCACATTTGATGGTTTCTGAGATACGAGTTTCTTCAAAACGTTACCCCAGCAGGAAATCAAATATCTCTAAAACCGTAAGAGGCACAAATTTGATTATTGGCGCACAAATATGCACAAATATAAGCTATCTGGTGATATACAAAACTTCTCTCTCCAGGCTTTAGTTTAGAATCTTCCTGCTGGAAAAACGTTACCCCAGCAGGATCAGTTTTTCCGTTTTCTCAAAACTACAACACGCACAAATTTTTATTTCACGCACATTTACAGAAGAATATGCACTAATTGCTACTCATACTCAATTATCTGTAGGAGATACTTTCTTGCTGGGATTACGCACACTTTAAATGCCTATTTGGGACATTTTAATAGGACCCTATATGTACATGCCGATGTATATTGCCTGTTATGAGCAATGGGAGATTTTTTATCTGTGATGTTATTATGACCATAATGTAAATAATATGAATTTCTCATATTATGTACTTACTTACTTATGTAATGGTTAGTTTATTTTTAATCACGAATAAGAAGACACAATGTGATATCTAAATAAATTACTTACTAATGTTAACCTGCTTTTTCTTCTTCTTTGCCAAAATAATAGAAGATGTTTACTTATCTAGTTTGTATCGAATTTAAATAAAAAACGTTGATAAAGTTTTACAACTATTATAATATTCTCAAATAATACACTGCGCAAACACAATTAATGTTCATGTTCTCATCCATTTCAACTTAAATTTATGTATTTACAATTTTACAAGTACCAGACAAAACCATCAATTCAGCCCTGTGGGCAAATGTAAAAATTGGAATGGGTGCAAATTTGAATCTTAGTTAGCATATGATGCCACCTAAATCCTCTCTGTGTTCTGTGTACACGAGTTTTTTTATGGTCTAATGTAAGAAGCCCCGGAGCCTTCTAAATACGCCGGTCAAATACCCCAGCTAAGTATACGAGACGCCTACTATATAGTTATAAATAGTAGGCTGTTTAGAAGCTGACGCTAGGGTCCGGTCTCTCTAAACTCGTTGTCCTAAACGAAACACGTACGAATATATTTGCCTGTGTCGTCGCCGAGGTCACGAGGTGTCGTCGCCGAGGTCACGATGTGTCGGGTAGTCGCTGGTACAGATGTGGCCTAGACGCGCAACCGGGACATACGTGTAGAGTGGAACACACCACGCCTTCGCACTCCCAGCAGTAGTGCTCTCGGCAACGGGTGCAGCGGTATATCTGAAATGAAGAACACTGTTAGTTAGACCCTGAGGTTAGACCAATGGTTCCAGTGAATTCTTCTTTTCGAGTGGGAGACCGAGTCACAATATAGAGTTTGCAGAAGGTTCCATACCATACCATACCATAACAGCCACAACAGTCCACTGCTGGACATGGGCCCTTCCCCTATCGGGAGTATTGCCATACTCACCACGCTTGGCAGGCGGATTGGCGAGCGCAGTGCCAAGATGTTACATTTACAGGGAACGCTGCTGCCCATTCCCTGGATGAATATCCCTTAGTCGCTTTACGACACCCACGGGTAGAATTGGGGTGATGCTATTCTGCCGGCATCACACGGCGAACGCAATTCGGTGGAACGCAGAGCCAAGAGATTAATAGGCGATAAAAACTGGTGGCGACCAAGCTTCACATCCTTGCTAACCGACGCAATGTTGCTTTCCTATCGGTCTTCTACAGATTGTACTTCTGAGAGTGTGCGTGAGCTGCATGTTCTCATACCTCCGTCTCCTTTCTTCTATCGGACATCCAGACGCACGGCCGGCTACCATCCGTTCTTAGTTGATATACCCACATTACGCACTAAGCGCTTCAAATCATCTTTCATTACGGCTAAAGAATGGAATTCCCTGCCTGCGTCTGTATTTCGAGTGCATATAACCTGAATCTCTTTAAGTCTAGAGTGAATAGGCATCTTCTGGGCAAGCTCGCTCCACCATAGATCCCATCTCTGCTCTAGGGTAAGATTGGGGTCAAGAGTAAGCCCATCATAGATAAAAAAAAAAAAAAAAAAACTTCAAAATAAGTAAGCTTCAAAATCGTCGCTAGTACCGAGTGAGCCATCTGTATAGGCGCCCTTCGCGCCGTTTCCCTAATTTGTGACCGAGTCGTCTAACGACCCGATGAACCCAGTGAATCTACCAGCCAGTAAGCTTACCACACGTCAAACACCGACAACCTAGTTATATAGTCAGTGTAAAAGCATAAATTAGGAGGCATACTATAAATTATTCTAAAATTCATTTCGAAAACCTTGGATTCTTGTATAGGATAGGATATACTTTCGTGGCTTTCACGAACTGACGTGACTGCTTTTAGCAGTTTTCAGATTACAGTAATAAATAAAAATCGATGAGAAGTGTGAAGACTGTACTTGATTATTCTGAATGTTTATTAAAATAACTAGCTGCCTGTCAGCGGTTTCACCCGCTGCAACCTATTATTCCGCGGGGAAAAAAGCATTACTCGCCAAGAGATGTCGCTGTTAGTTTTCGGCGAAAACGTTTAAAACGCGGATCGGCTCAGTCACGCCACCTATGCAAAAATATTGGAATATGCGTGATCCCGTAGGAATAAGACATTTTCCTGGTAAAAGTAGCCTATGTGTTATTCTAGATACTCTTCTATATTTGTGTAAAATTTCATGTCAATCTAATCAGCCGTTTTAGCGTGATGTCGTAACAAACACACACACAAACACCCGCCTTTATAATATTAGTAGGATAGTAGGATTAAAAAGAGCAGTGATATGATAGATAACCCTCACATTTTTTATCGTTGGCGATCTGTAGCCTGCTAAAAGAAGATACGTCAGTTCGTGAAATCCACGACGATACTATTGTTTCAGAAAATATACCCGTGTGGCCGTATAATAAAGCCGTGTGGCTAAGAATTCTGCCACCCCTAGTCCACTCAGGGTGTTTCGTAAAAGGCGACGTAGAGTTTTGACCTCGGCTGAATATCTGTCGACTATGGTCAACCGCATGGTGGCGGTGATACCACCTACAAAAGCATTCCCAAAGAGGGTTGACGTCAGGCAGGCGGCCGGTCATAAAACATTGCCAAATCCTTTTGCTACATGATTTTGTGCTCTCACAAAACATGTCGCGCCGACCTCAACCAATTTGGAACAAGAGCAGGCAGATGATGAGTATTTTGATAGGAACATGAAATGCGCAAAACTAACCTGTTTATCCGTATCCGTGAAAGACCTCAGGCAAGCGAAACAGTACTGCGCCTGGCCTTCGTTCGTTAACTCTTCATACGGCTCCACAGGAAACAGATGATGATAGGATCTGCAGGTGCGATAAAGGTTTATTTATTTCTGCATCAAATATTATATTATAAAGTACTATTTTTAATATCATTGCAAATATTTTTAGGGTGTGTTCTTCTCGTGAAACCGTTTATATTTCTACCTATGGTCCTTGGGGTATGTATACGTATTCAGTTTCACGTGAAGAACACATCCTGAAAATATTTGCACTGAATTTAATTGGACCTTATAGAAACCAAAATTTTCATAAGAGTGGGATTTGATGCATTATGTGTGTTTAGTTCACTTACTCAGGCGAAAGTTCAGATTTATTCAGAAACGTCACAAATTTATGTCGTCCATCAGCGTGTTCTACAAAAGTTTCATTTGGGAATGTGAGCTATCAATAGATATAGTTTTGTACCAGGCGGACAGAACTATACAAAGGAGTCTCAGTTGCATTTCAAATCTGACCTGGCGAGATGCGGAGCTGACGCGAGGGTGAGGCCACAAGTGCGACACTGCGCGGGAAGCGAGCAGTACTTGCTAGGACAGAAGTGGCCCTCGCCGCATATCAACAACTATAGGAGACTCAGTTGCATTGCTGACCTGGCGAGATGCGGAGCTGACGCGAGGGTGAGGCCACAAGTGCGACACTGCGCGGGAAGCGAGCAGTACTTGCTGCAACACTGCGGACAGAAGTGGCCCTCGCCGCATATCAACAACTATACGAGACTCAGTTGCATTGCTGACCTGGCGAGATGCGGAGCTGACGCGAGGGTGAGGCCACAAGTGCGACACTGCGGACAGAAGTGGCCCTCGCCGCATATCAACAACTATACGACCGACTCAGTTGCATTGCTGACCTGGCGAGATGCGGAGCTGACGCGAGGGTGAGGCCACAAGTGCGACACTGCGGACAGAAGTGGTCCTCGCCGCATATCAACAACTATACGATCGACTCAGTTGCATTGCTGACCTGGCGAGATGCGGAGCTGACGCGAGGGTGAGGCCACAAGTGCGGCACTGCGGACAGAAGTGGCCCTCGCCGCATATCAACAACTATAGGAGACTCAGTTGCATTGCTGACCTGGCGAGATGCGGAGCTGACGCGAGGGTGAGGCCACAAGTGCGGCACTGCGCGGGAAGCGAGCAGTACTTGCTGCGGCACTGCGGGCAGAAGTGGCCCTCGCCGCAAATACCCTCGCCTTCTTCGAGATGGCTGGAAACAACAAATTTTAATATGAAATATCGAGCTCGCTTCGCTCATCGTTCACGTAGAGTCGGTGTAGTAATTGTAGCTCCACTTTTGCCTTGTTTTACTAGAAATGTCTAGCTCGCTTCGCACGCTTACATGTTGAGTTGGTCTGATGCAGTGTGGCTCCTGTTTTGCTTCACTTACATGTTGAGTTAGTGTAGTACCCTGTGGCTCCTATATTGCCTTATTTACTAGAAATGTCGTGCTGGCTTCGCTCGCATCACATGTTGATGCAGTGTGGCTTATCTTTTGCTTTATGAAATCAGAAATATTGAGCTTGCTGCGCTTACATATATAGTTGGTGTTACGCAGTGTCTCTTTTTTGCCTTATTTAACTAGAATGTCAATTTCGCTTCCCTCTCAATACATTTATAGTGTAGTGTAGCTCCTGTGTTGCCTTATTTAACTAAAATGTCGAGCTCGCCTCGCTCGCATTACATGATAACACATGTTATACGAAAGAAAGAAGAATACCACATCACCCGCCTAAGAATAAGTAGAATTTTCTCTAGATACTGACCACATGCAGACGGTGATGGCGGGGTCCGCGTTGGCGGTCTCGGGCTGCGCTTGTGGCGGCGCGGTGTGCGGGAACCCCATCTTCACCAGCCCCGCGTCCAGCAGTAGTGGAGTCGCTGGTACCAGCTACAGTAACTACACTGACCACATGCAGACGGTGATGGCGGGGTCCGCGTTGGCGGTCTCGGGCTGCGCTTGTGGCGGCGCGGTGTGCGGGAACCCCATCTTCACCAGCCCCGCGTCCAGCGCACGCGCGCGCGCCGGCGGCTGAGTGTGGTCCAGTAACAAAGAGCGATAGTGGACGTCGTCTAGTACTACCTGGAGAATTGAAAAAATATTTGTGATGAAAATGGTTTTTAAAAAAAAAATGCTGCTAAATTTTGGAGCTGAATATATCTCTCAGCTATTTCTTAAATTCTTACACAGTATGAGAGGTTCAGCTGACCTGTCTGTTATTTGTGTTCTTTAATTTTGTTTCCTAAAATAAGCAAGTGTAAAAATATCATCACTTCTGTAGATATACCTACTACAAAGCGGATATTGTATCTCTATTCGAAATTACAACCAATAGCAGACGAAAGTTACAATCAAAGCATAAGTATATTAATTTAAGAAAACGCAATAAATACTAACCCCATATTCTCCTCCAGTGTCCTGGCATAATTTCTTACATATTCTTACTTCAGCTGCAAGTCCAATCACAGAACATCTTATACCATCTGTTTTCAAAGTCTGAAAATATAAACATACACTCATGGTATTTCTTAAAAAGCACACAGAAAACATCTCACATTAATAACATTATGCTTCTAGAAACAAACCTACAAGGCACTGGCAGGTTGGCAAGGTCAAGGCAAGCTGTTGTTTTTTACAGGAAATGCTGACGCGCACCAATTTCCTGGGTTTATCCCTTTGTTTATCATGTGCACATGATAGACAAGAATATGGCGTAAAAGAAAGGTGGCCTACACCAAGATGGTTTAAGAAGGCTAAGAAGAAGAAGAAGATCCCTTTGTCAATTTATCTCATCTGAGTTCAAGAGTTTAAAAGGGGGATTGTATTTAGCATTTAAAATTAAAATGAACCAAAACAAACCTGTATAGTGGTGTTGATATCACTGGGATCGCAAGTTGTGAGTGAAGCAAACAGAATGAGGACCTCTCGCGAGGCATGACCGGGAAGAGGCTTCAAAATTCTCCAAGCAAGTTCCAGGGTGTTTTGTAAAGACGGCTCTCCAACCAATGGCAGGTCCTTTAACCTGATAAAATCAGCTAACATTGGTCAGAGCTCAGAGCAGCAGGGTCAGTTAAAAAAAACAGAACCACAATACAATAGCATACTTTGCTTTTAGGTGTTTAAGAATGTAAGAGAAATAGCAAAGAATTGGCTTTAGCCACAAAGAAGTTTCCTGAGAATCAAGGGCAGCAGTAGTAGTAGAGCTGTTTGAATGAGATCTAAATAATAAGAATATTCTGTACAAAATTGTTTAGGTAACTTACTGTTATATTGTTTTGTGGCCTAAAATATTTAGTTGTACAGTGAGAAATATATTTAAATGATAGTGTGAACTTACCCTTGCACAGCTTTTATATGTTTCCTTACATTTCCAGATAATTCTGTAATCTTTTCTGATCTTTTGTTCTTCATTAATATTAAACCAAGTTGACTCAGTGGATTCTGATCAAAAAACTCTTCAACAAACTTTTCCAGTAGCTGAAATTATAGACCTTCATTAAGTTTATTACTCTGAATTGCAGGTACAGTAAATTAATTATTGTTATGAGAAACTTCTGAAAATGGCAAAGTTATTCATCAAATTTCATCAATACTCTGTATCTTTTTAACTAATTAGTAAGAGCATTAGAGCATAGCCCAAATAGTTCTTCTAAAACCAATCCCTGTTTCGCCAAATAATAATCGTTACTTTTAACCTCCTGAGTCCCTGCGTCCTATACAAAGAACAAATTCCTGTACTGTGTTAAGTCCTGACACTTTTGCAACTGTTCATCGTGCTAGTCTGTAATTATGTAAATATAGGAAAACTTAAACAAAAATATAAGATTTTACCTTTGATTTTGTTTTTACACAAAATGAATAATCAAAACTATTAAATAATAATGTGTTACTAATTTGAAAAATAACTGTAATTAGTACTCACAAAAAATTCACTGCCTCTTAATTTGTTCTATATAAAGTACATTAGGTTTTAATGACTACATTCTATTAGAAAGCTCAGGACTCAGGAGGTTATAAAGCAAGCATGAACAATACCAACAACAGACAATGCACACAAATGCCTCGAAAACTAATTCCCTATTAAAAGGATACCTTCAGGGTACAAAGAAATCTCAGCGGCTTTATGTCCTGGCAGTTCATAGCCTCGGAGCAGTCGACGGCCACCAGCAGGTGCCTCATCATGCCCAGCCGCACGGGCCCGCGGCGCGGCGCCGCAGCCTTCCGCGCCGCCTTCTGCGCGAACTCAGCCACCAAACCCTCCACAAGACCATCTTCATCTTCTTTGATAGCCTCCCTACACACAACAATTTAAACTATTTAAATTGATCAAACTTCGATGCGCAAGCGCAAATAGTTCAACTGAATAAGGAAGATACTTGAATAAAGATTCGATACAGGTAATTTGACTCACGAAATGAAGAAAATAACAGAAATAAACTTACCAAGTCTTTTCATAACCTGTCTCCCACCGGTATTCCTTCGTATCTTGCTCGTCGTCAGCCATTGCAGATGATACACACGTTATTTAGCAAAGCAAGACAAAATTATAAAGAATTAATGGTTCATAATAAACCCTGCCGATCTTTTTATTTATTTTATTTTATTAAAATAACAAAATGCTCATTCCAAAAATATCAAATGACAGTGAGTGAGTGAATGACATGACGGCTTGAGTGGGTTGCCATATATTAAAAAAAACAAAGCCTCAGGGTGGGCAAAGATTGTGGGCAAAGTTTAGAGGCAAACTGTAAGCACACTAGTGCAAATAAACCCAATAGTTTCTATGTGCATGAACGAGATGGTAATAGCCAGCTATCTCTTTCGTTCGCGCCCGGAATATTCTGATTGAAAACCGTCCGTATTCTGAGTAATAAAAGCGAAAGCTGGAGGATTCCGTATATTACAAAAGTAGTTTGACACGCACACTTCAATCCACTGCAATGAAACGGCTTACTACTAGTCGATAGAATAATATAAATATAGGGGATTTTTCACACTACAAAAAACGTAGCACTGCTAGTACATAAAAGAACAAGAAATAACAACTTCTTCTCCAAAAAGCATAAATTCATATTGCATCATACAGCCTTTAATCTGCTGATGATCTTTTGAGAAGTTGTACATTTTAGATTACCTCTGTATAGTTGTATCATTTTTACCCGACTGCCTGCTACAGCCCAAACGGATAGTTGGATTTTGACATATGATCGTGTCGTTAGATTCGTCTCAGCAGCGCGAGTGACAATGGCTATATAAAAAAAATATAGATTCAAGATGGCGGATTTTTACAGCAAAATACTACTTTAAAATTACCGCAGTCTTTTAACACATCTACTTGTTCAGATTTGATTTAATATATCCAATGATGATATTGAAAAAATAAGGAAATGAGAAGAAACACTTGAAAAGAAATCACCAGTTTTGAAATTTATTGTTCGGTAAGTCTAACATAAAGATACAAAAATAGATTAAAATTAGATCTTGTTTTGTCTAGTCCTAATCTTGACATTCCAATGTGAAAGTAAATAAATACATTTTGTTTTCATTATGCGAAAAATGAATACAATTTTAGTCACAGAATTCCTCTAAGCAGTAGACAAAAATGGTTTTTATATAAAGATACTGTTAATTGGAATTACTAATTTATTAAATAAGTTGACTGTTGAAGTAATCACTGTAGCAAATGATATCTTAAGTTTTGCTTCAGTGAATATTCCTACAAAATGTATACCTAAGACCACAGTCTACTTTTACAGGACAAAAGGCTACTCATCACATATATTCTCCTCTGAGGAAGACCAACCTCATATACTCATGTCACTTATAATACCATAACTAAACAAATATTTTCAAATTATAATGCACAATAAGCTTATAGTTACTCTTATAGAGATTGAGTATCGAGGCCTAAGAAGCCCTGTCTGCATGTAGCTGTGGCCACACAAATGCTCCTGAATGCTGACGGTGGTTCACTCGGTGGCTGCCATAGCACGTGCCTGTGCTCGAACTCTCTTGTCGTACTCTAGCCGGTTTTGACTGAAATAAAAATAAACATTCAAATTGTGTTGCAATTCTGACATCAAGTGCTAAATATAAAGAAATTTACAAAAATTACCAGTAGATTGTGTATGCCTCAGCCTGTGCAGGATCTTTCACATTAGGTTCATTGAGCAGATCTTGTATACCAAGCAGAATCTGTTTGATTGTAATCGCTGGACGCCAATCTTTCTCTTCATCTAGTAATGAGAGGCAAACTGTGCCTGATGGGTACACATTCGGATGGAATAGTGGAGGCTCAAACTTGCATTTAGGAGGACTTGATGGGTAGTCATCTTTGAAGATCATTCTCAATTTATAAAGACCTCCTTCCCATGGAGTCTGAAAATAGGAAAGTTTAAGTCAATGGGTTTTCCATTAGTTTGCGGAACCCTAAAACTAGGCCGATCATAAAGAAAATAGGGATAGGACATTACTAAAGCATTGATGTAAGGCCCCATCCCACGCATAATATCCAAATTACGTGTGTTGGACGGTTTAAGTATAATAACGAATTAAAATAAACACAATAAAGAGAAAAAATAGAAGCTAGAAAAACTAACCCCCTTTTTTCCGGGAATCGCGCACTCCCATGTCATCAGATTTAGGGAACCGTCTGGGTTTTTCATCGGCCTGGCGACGAAACCCTGAAAGTAAATAACTAGTCAGCAAAGAGGACACTGTGATTGCAAACACAAATTTATCATAAAATAGGTAATCGGCCTTACAAAAGGATGATCCTTGCGCCAAGCTTTTCTCTCCTCAGCTAAACGAGCACTTGCTATACCCGACATTACCTAAAATAACAAACAGAACTGATTACATTTCAAGCACAAACTAACTTTATATCCTTGGCATGGTTTCAATACTCACTAAAACACGTTAAAATCGACAAATAATACGAAAAAATAATTGCACGGCGCGCGAATAAAATGAGCGTCCCACGACCACGACTAGAGATGGGCGGTGGGTAAATACCCGGGTGGGAAAAAACGGGTAAATTGGGTATTTACCTTTTTTACCCGTTTTTACCGGGTATTTACCCAAAAGTATGGGTAAGAACTATATAATTATAAAATTTTGTTATAAGGCGTTCTATTTCAATTTTTTCCTTAAAATATGAAGTAATGTAAACCCTACCTATACATTTAGAATCTATATGTCACAGGAAAACCGCGAAAACGAAACCACATAAACAGATAACGAATACGCATTGATCAATCGTCATCATTCTGCAAAAGAAACGAACAAATTTGTCATTTCACTAGAATACATCTAGGAAAATGACCTATAAGTTGTCAGGCGTGGATGCATACGCGCATACTATGACTTCATGAGTGGTGGTTTAACTTCTCGTACGCCACCGTAGCTTGCACATAAGAGCACCCGCGACGTTTCGTAAGCTCGCGCCCGTCGCAGTAGTGGACAGTTTCGCATCAGTCAAGCCCCGCTCTTGTCTCCAGTTAGTTGTTCTAGCTTAGTGTTTGTTGGGTCTTTATGGTTTTTTATGTGGGTCTTTAGTGCTTGTTGAGTCGTAAGGGTTTGTAGGTTGGGTCGTAATGGTTTGTTGGGTGAGTCATTAGGGTTGGGTGGGTCGTTAATGTATGTTGGGTCATAGAGTTTTGCAAATTGGGTCATTGAGGTTTGTTGGGTGTATCGTTAGTGTATGTTGGGTAATGGGTTATAAAGGTTTGCAAATTGGGTCTTTGAGGTTTGCTGGGTCTTAAGGGTTTTTAGGTTGGGTCTTGGGTCGTTAGTGTTTGTTGCATCGTGAGGGATTGGTGGTCGATTCGTTGGTGTTTCTTGTGTCATAAGGGTTTGTTTGGTGGATCGTTAGGGTTTGCTAGGTTGGTCGCTACGGTTTGCTGGCTCGTAAAGGTTTATTGGGTAAGTTGTTAGTGTTTGTTTGTTCATTAAGAATTGAATATTGGGTCTTTGGGATTTGTTGGGTAATTACGACGACTATGATCCAAAATCCAGATAGCGTACTGGATAGTACCCTTGCCCGCCAGGCCCAGATAGTGGGTTTGATTCACCCGGACACAAATATTTGGTAAGGTTTTTTAAGTATTTGTGTTGACTCTGGGTGTTTTCTGTATATGTATAAATATGTATTTATTTACAAAATAGTATATTAGTGATTTTGTTCCCACAGTGCTAGCTTCGCTTAGTTTGGGGCTAGATGTCGCCGAATTCAGGGATATTTATTATAAGTTTTTGTAGGTTGGTTCCAACAAACACTAAAAATTAAAACCTCACCCAATTCAAAATTCAATATTTATTTCTCAGTATTAATTTACAAAATTCTCTTTAAAAAAGTCATATTCTAATTCAAACTTAAAAAAAAGATAATTTCTAATGCATTTTTTTATTCTCTTTTTTATAACAATTTGTGTTACTACTCTAAACGCGGCTCGTGCTCGGGACAATAATCCCTAACGACCTTGAAAACACTACCGACCCATCCAGTAACCTGTTACGTATGACCCAACTAACCTTAACAACTCACACAAGTAACCCTTACTTCCCAGTAAACACTAACGGCATCTTAACAAACCCTTGCGACCCAACAAACTCTTTCGACCCAGCAAACACTAACGACCTACACAACAAACCCTACCGAACTAACATACACCAAAGAGCCTACCTACAAACCCTAACGAATTGGGTCGGTTGGTCAAACACTAACAATCAATCCAACAAACCCTTACGGTACAATAAACCCTTACGACACAGAAAACACTAAAGACCCACACAACAAATCCTAATGACCCAACAAACACTAACAACCCAGCCAACAAACCTTTTCGACCCAGCAAACACTAACGAACCGCCCAACCAACCCTAACGACCCAATTTACCCTAATAACTCACCCAAACAACCCATACTACCCAGAAAACACTAACGAAATCTTAATAAACCCTTACGATCAAACAAACACCAACGGCCCAACTTACAAACCCTACCAACCCAACAAACACTAACGACCCATCCAACAAACCCTTACGATCGATCAAACCCACGGCCTAACAAACTCTTACGACCCAATTAACCCTTATGGCCCAGCAAACAAACCCTTACAACCCAATAAACCCTTACGACCCAACAAACTCTTACGACCCAACAAACCGTTACGACTTAGAAAACACTAACGACCCATCCAGCAAACCCTTAAAACCCAAAAAACCCTTTTGACCCTAGCAAACACACTAAAGAACCTCCTAACAAACCCTAATAAACGAGCCACCAAACAGCCTTACGTCTCGAAAACAACCACAACACCAACTACATACCCTTACTATCCAACAAATACTAACGACCCACCCAACAAACCCTTAAGACCCACCAAACACTAACGACTCATCCAGCATACTCTTACAAGCCAACAAACACTTACGACCTACTCAAGAAACCCTAACGAGCCTACAAACCTTTACGACTCAGCAAATCCTAACGACCCACCCAACAAACCCTTACGACCCAAAAAACATGTACTACCCGCCCAACAAACACAAACGAACCAACGTACAAATACTTTCGACCCACCATGTGAAAATCGTTCAGTTTCATGATCTGAGCTGAGCACTTTGACCGCGCATTCACACTGAGATGACTTTGGCCGGGGAATTATCGGAAGTCCCTTTTACACATGAGGAAAAGAACGAGAGATTCGTGTATCGCGGGACAAAAAAGTCGCAACTATGAACATGGTCTAAGTAATGCACGACAATACCGGTATAAAAGCAATAAAGGAATGACGATATCTTTCAAACTTAATCGTAAAATACGTAAAACAATTCTTCTTTACATTGCACGGGTACATAATAAGTGTTCTAGTAACCTAGTACGAATTCTTTTGCAAAACACGTACCTTAAAGGCTGTAATAAATATGAAACATATATACGGGTATTTACCCGGGTAAAAACTAATTCGGGTAGGAAAAAACGGGTAAGAATGGGTATATACCCAAATTTGGGTATTTACCCGGGTAGAATCCCATCTCTAACCACGACACGATGCGTCAACGTCAGGGTTGCCAGATGTCAATTTCATTTTCTCGTACCATGGTTGCTAAAAATCTCGTAATTTCAACATTAATCTCGTAAAAGCATAAATTTAAAGGAACTTAAAGAAAATTAATGTTTTTATGCTATTTGCTGTACTATTTAACTTGGATAGTCATATTCTTTGCGCTTAGGGCTATTAAATTGAAAACAAAACAATTTAAAATCGTAATTTTTATTATTATTTTCGACATCAGGCATAGAAGTATTTTTACCCTATAGCTTTTCAGCTGTCATTCTGGCGTACATTTCATTAGATGGTTCGAAATTTACGCAATTACCTTTACGGTTTGGGCCTTTAGCGCTTTCGGAAGCTAAAAATGTACCATTTACAATGTCTATACTAAGATTTGTTAAAATCTCGTAAAAAAGAGTACGAGATTTGTGTTAATCTTGAATCTCGTACAGAAATTCTAAATCTCGTAATGTTACGAGATTTCTCGTACGTCTGGCAACCCTGGTCAACGTCAAACGAAAAATGGAAAAATGCTTTCATTCAAGAACTGTCAAACTCTAATGGCCAATAGAATCTGTTTAAATTTCGTTGTATAGTGGTATTCACCAATAGAAATTCAGCTTTTACTATCAATGAGAACAAACTTCGCTGTAATAGGTGGAAGAGAAGATCATTTTTTTGCATGCGTAAAAGAGATCATAGATTGTAAAACCGTAGTGTGCGACAGAGAAGAAGTACAGCTTGGTACTGACGTACGGAAGAAGAGACAACTCAATACTCATTGCTTGTTTTATTTCACTTATCAATCACAGATCAACATTGCAGGCAGCAATGGATAGGATACGATCATTCACACGTAGGAACCGAGGAGGGATGTCGAGTAGCGTTTGTACAATGGAGATAGTGTTGCTGAAATATCGATAATTTATTTATCGAAGAACATAAATGAACTCCATTCACTGGTTGCAGTTGCATAAAGTTCATATATAAGGTCCTATTAAATTCACTGCAAATATTTTAAGGGCATGCGTAAATATGTATAAGAAAAACATCTAAGGCATTTTTAAAAAAATCTACATGCTAGATTTTTTTTTTCATTTTCAAACAAACTTTTTATCCCGTTGAACCAACACAAAAATCCTAGTTTGTCTAAGAGTTTCATATTTATTTTATAACCATTACCAAAAGACTAATTTTATACTATCATCGTTCTTTTGCTAAGGTTTTGATAGTCTATTTTGCTCTGCTGTAACCACTGAGATGACAATGGTGTTAAAGCTATATCAGCAAACCCTCGAGTAATGAATTTCAATGAAAGCCTATCAATGTCGGCGAAACATGACGGCCGAAAAAAAAATGTCGGTGTAACTTTTCGCACTTGATTTGACTACTAATCTGTTACAATATCCCTATAACAATATTTTTTTGTGATTGGTCACATAAAGAATTTCCAAGCCTCTCATTGGTTGAATTTATTAACAGGTGGCAATGAAAACAAGTTTTGTCGGTGAACGCTAGACGCGGTCGAAACGTGTCGGCGACGCTGTTTTTTTTCCTCCATAAAATATTCGATTCTTGATGCAAGTTGTTCCGTTTCGAGTTGTCTGAACTTGTCTGAAAGATTTCATTTTTATAAAAAAATTACTGTGACATTTGTTTTGGTAAGTAGAATTTGGATTCAGTTGTTGAATATGATTAATTAATTTTCAAACATTTTCCATACCTTTATCAAGTGCAAAATGTCTAAAATTATCGTGGCTACGCTTCGTAATCTTCAATGGTTGAGTGTCAACATGTCACGGAGTTTAGAATTGGTAATAAGTCATGGAAAACATTATTTCGAAATAATTTGAGGATAATGTACCGCCCCTAAGATCCATTTCTCGTACTTGCAATACATACCGTAAGCTTAACCTTATGTTTAGGTATCATTATAAAATTGCTCTTTTTATGCAAATGATTGATAGTGAGTTGGCGGGAAGCCGTCGCCGGCCTAGTTTTTAGAAGGTTATGTTTATTTGTGATCTAGTACTAATTTTGCTAAATTTCCATTTTAGGTTTTAAAAACTTACAATGAGTGCTGTGGAAGAGGGTGAGGCGCCTGCAGCGCCGACAGCTGAAGAAATCCCAGCTGGAAATCCAGAAGATATAGCCAAAAACCCCACTGCACTGAAAGGTACAAAAAATACCATGTAGCTGTTTATAGCTGTATCAATTATGTTGTCTATTGATAAACTTATTTTATCATTACAGAAGCACAAGAGGAGATGGCCACGCTAGATGTTTTAGTATGTGGCCAGTGCCATTCCGCATTTCACTTCGTAGAAGAGTTCAAAGAACATAAAGAGGCTGGCAATTGTTCCGGCAAATCTCCAGTCAGGGATAGTGTAAGTTGCTTACCTAATACAGAATGTAAAAAAATTACATCAAATACTTATGGGTGTACCAGCAACCAGCCCTTGAAACTGAAGAACTCAAGGTGAAAATATGTAAAATAGAAACCTGATACAAATGAACCAGCTAAACAAGCCAATTTGTATGGGAAGTTCTTTTTATTTCTACCTTGTCCTTTGGGGAAAATTGTTTAGTTTCATGTACTGTTTCAACCCTTAAATTACTAGTGTTTTTTTTACACACATTTTAAAATGAATAAGTTTTGATTATTTTTCAGTAGTAGGTAGTTATTTTATTAGTTATTTTTAAGCTGTTGAGCAAATGAACTATGCCTTTACCTTGCTGCTGTATTAATAGGTCTCTACCAATTTTTTTTTTATTTTTGAACTTATACTATACCTATTTTTAAACTTTTAACTGTTTCACTTTTCTACTCAATTGTTTATTATTTCATTTTAGAATGAAAGTAAAGCACAAGTTTGGGCATTCCTGCTGTGGAAGTGTTCATCGTCGAAGGATGACAACAGTTGGAAGCTGTACCAGCAATGGTGCCGCATGCCGGAAGCACAGCGCAACGCGTGGAACACTGCCGGTGCAAATGTGCAGGCATTGTCCAAGTTCGCTCATGCACAAGTTGTAAGTATGGTTCCTTTTACATTGTCAAGTAAGAATGTCCTTTTGCACTAAGAGTAGATAACAGTTTTGTCATCTTTAGATAATATTAGGCATACTATTTACAAAATTTATTTCTACCCTTACAACTTTTTATATTAGGATAGTTATCTACTTTTAATGCAAAAGGGCAGTGCAATAATTATTTTTTATTGATGCGGCCTATTACTATTGTAGATGGAATTGAAGACTGATGACCAACAAGTGCCGGTTCAGCAGACACCACAGACAGCCACAGAAAAGAAACCCCGCGGCAGGCCAAGGAAGAATGCTAAGATGGTACTATTTTTCACACACTGACTACTATTTATTTCACGCAAAATAGCGCATATAGATGTCAGGTTTGGGAAAACATAATGTATACCATTCACAGTGATAAACACACTTATGTCACGCCTTTATCCCTTGTGGGGTGACAGAGTGTAAAGGGCCATAAACATATGGTTGCTACCACCACGTCTGGCAAGTATTTGAGGACAAAGGATTTAAAAAAAATAGTAAAACTCATAAACTCATGTCACCCAGAAAACCATTTTATTCACTTACATAGAATATGTTCCTATATTAAGATTTCTTACCTGGACATTATAATATCCTCAGAAATCTTCCTGACAAGGCATCACATTTAATTTATTTTTATGGTGAGATTGAAATAAACAGCAACATTTGATTTTAGGAGGAGAGTGGTGAAGAGAGTGATGGTCATCTCAAAGTCAGTCCAGGGCAAAAGGTCTTCGCCAATAAAACTGCAGTGGCTGCTCAGAAGAAGGTATTTTATCCTGCTCTTTTTACAATAAACAAGATAATGTCATGCTATGATGCACATAGAGCTATTTTTAGACAGTACGAAAACTTTGCAGAAAGAAATGCTTCTACTCTTACTACAGGCCCACTGAGCAAATAGGTTAAAGACTGCTCCATAAGAACAATTTGACACCTACTCGACGAAAATGATGGGATATTTGATTTTAGAGTAGTTAATAAGAGTTGACCTGTTGAACTTAGTTACCTATGAATATACAGTTTGACCATGCAATTGCTTACATTAGAAATCACACGTAAATCTTACGCAAATATTAATTGTGTTGCGCAAGCCGACTTATACAATAAACTATTGACACAGCAGGATAAATAATCTGATCATGATGAGAGAGCAACAGAAGTTTTAATTCCACATATTCTTAAATAAACTGTAGTAAAATAATGCTCAAGGTAACTTTTTCTGTCTTATCAACAAGCCCAGATCAAACTTACGGAAGAGAAATACGAAAATAGTTAACCTTTTGAACGCCAACGACAACTATAGTTGCTAAACGATCGCGTGCTTACGACGCCACTGACAACTAAAGTAGTCTAAATTTTGCTATATTTATAACTTCAATTCTGTATTGTTTAAGACACCTGACTGTTTGTCGCATCACTAGCCGATTTTCACATTTTTGTTTTGGCGTCGGGGTGTGGCGATGTAAAAACTCTGGCGTCCAAAAGGTTAAAATCACTTTACAAAAGTTAGTTGACAGAGTATGGCAGATGCAAATTTTCTTTCAATAACTGAATCATACTTTGAAATATCTCTAAAGTTTTGGATAAAGAGTCCAAATAGATTCTTAGATGCAAATCTGCTAGTCTTCAGTCTCACTTGTGAGGTTCGTCCTTTACTATAAGCCACTTGTATCCATTGTAGCCACAGTTTTATTACATCAGATCTATTTTGTGTTCAGGACCTACTCGATCGCGACTCGGTCCGTCTAGCGCAAGAAAGGGTACCGCCTGAGGAGCGCATCGCGCGGCGCACGGAGCGGGAGGGCGCCGACCCCTCTGAGGCAGGGGAATACGTAGTGGAGAAGATCCTGGCCAAGCGGTTCAACCCGCGTCGCAAGCAGTACGAGTACCTGCTCAAGTGGGAGGGGTACCCGCAGTGAGTACATCACATCTACTTACTATAAGTGCCCGTTCAGAGGCAGAGGAGTACTTGTAGAAGATCCTGGCCAAGCGGTTCAACCCGCGACGCAAGCAGTACGAGTACTGCTCAAGTGGGAGAGGTACCCGCAGTGAGTACATCACATCTACTTACTATACGTGCCCGTTCAGAGGCAGGGGAATACATGGTGAAGATCCTCGCCAAGCGGTTCAACCCGCGTCGCAAGCAGTACGAGTACCTGCTCAAGTGGGAGGGGTACCCGCAGTGAGTACATCACATCTACTTACTATAAGCGCCCGCTCAGAGGCAGAGGAGTACTAGAAGATCCTCGCCAAGCGGTTCAACCCGCGTCGCAAGCAGTACGAGTACCTGCTCGGCGGAGGGGTACCCGCAGTGAGTACATCACATCTACTTACTATAAGCGCCCGCTCAGAGGCAGGGGAATACGTGTTGAAGATCCTCACAAGCGGTTCAACCTGCGTCGTAAAGCAGTACGAGCCTGCTCAAGAGGGAGAGGTACCCGCAGTGAGTACATCACGCATCTACTTACTATAAGCGCCCGTTCAGAGGCAGGGGAGTACAAGTTGTGAGAAGATCCTGCCAAGCGGTTCAACCCGCGTCGCAAGCAGTACGAGTACCTGCCTGGCGGGAGGTACCCGCAGTGAGTACATCACATCTACTTACTATAAGCGCCCGTTCAGAGGCAGGGGAGTACGTTGTGGAGAAGATCCTCGCCAAGCGGTTCAACCCGCGTCGCAAGCAGTACGAGTACCTGCTCAAGTGGGAGGGGTACCCGCATTGAGTACATCATCTACTTACTATAAATAACCTTCACGCAAAAAAGGCGCATGTAGGTAGACGTCGAGTTGCGGAAAACCATTACCATTACTATAAATGCCCTTTCACACATGCAAATTTATTGTCGCGCGACAGTTGGAAATTCCTTTCTTCGGATAGAAAAAGAAGTCTGATTGTCGCCCGGCCAGAAAACAATAGTGCGCGACAAAAAAGTCGCATGTGTGAACGGGGCCTAAGATAACCATTCAAAAGTCAAGAGAAAACGTAGTAGAGAAAACCTCGTCTAAGGATCTTGTCTTTGAAATTACATCTTTTACAATATTTATCGCTTTCTATAGAGGTTACGAACTCATAAAATTCTAGTAAAACCCTTGTTTTGTTTCCAACCAAAGTTCGAGCACACAACATAAAATAAAATAAAAACAATGTTTCCATCCATAGTCTAATAAAACATGGTCTTTCCTTCCCAGAGAAACACAAGTCAACGTCACTTAGTATTGC
>JANFCV010000609.1:0-41330 GCA_024500475.1 Phthorimaea operculella
TTTTTGACAGGATTGTGTACAATACAGAGACCCTCCTCCTCACTGACCTATATGACTCAAAGCTCCTAGTTACGGAGAGCATTTCATATTAAGGCGCCATCAAAATCAAACCCGGGGGGAATAAGATACAGGCCAGTTTTCATAGACCAAACCTCCATTTCAAACTTTTTGACAGGATTGCGTTCAATACTGAAACCCTTCACCCAACTGTTCTATATGACTCGAAGCTCCTCATTATGGAGAGCATTTCGTATTAAGGCACCATCAAAATCAAACACGGGGGGAAAAAGATATAGGTCATTTTTCATACACTGGACCTACAACTTCAAATGTCTGAAACACTAGGATGCGGCAAGTTTAGGCCTGGCAGACCTTGTGATCTATTGTCAGAGTGATCTTGGCTATTATGTTGTGGTGGTCGCGTCGTGGTACCCGATGAGATAGTTTAGGGGTGTCGGAAGGGCATCTTTGGAGAGGTCTGGCAAGCACTTCCGGCAGGGTGCGCAGTGGCAGACCAAGCTTTTTTTACATAATTTTTCAATGGTTAACTGATGCCAGCACTTTCATTGTGGTACCTTATGACATATTTTTTACGAAAAAATGACTCTGAAAAATATCGATAATTTTTATGTTTCGGCAGGATTGGCTCTGGCAGACCTGGGTCATACGACTTGTTTAAGTCTTGGTTAACGATCCAAACCTAGCCTATCGTGGTACCTTATGAGATAGCCACTTACCCCCTGGGCTCTCGAACTATAAGAACAACCGCGGGCAGCTGGAGGGAGATAGAGTACTTTTGGCATCTGACATCTGTCAAGCAATCGTCAGCCGTTATCGATGCAACGCGCGTCTTAAATGTGTACTGTGTAGCTTTGTTTATTCTGTTTCATACAATTTATATGGAAACGGTTCCAAGCAATGCGATGTCGCACGTCTCCCGTCTCCAACGATCACTTGTTTGACAGATACCATCTTACGTCTCGCGTCTACTCTGTGAAGCTTGCATCTTTCACCGCGGGAAAGCATCTCATGTCCACGGGAAAACAGAAACAGCCACGGATTAAACCGCGGAGCGGCCTGCTAGTCATATTACTTAATATTTCACTCTTAACTCGACGTCAGCCGCAGGACATTTTTTGTCTGAAGGCTAGATGAACCCATTAACCTTTAAAATGACAAGTACAATGCCCCAACTAAATCTAAACCCTTGGTGACAGGTTACTGATAAACTTGGTGGTGTTAGTCCAGATAATTTAAGAGATAATTACTTTACATGTAATTTTCTCAGAATATGTATTGATTTTAACAAGAAAAAAAAATAGTGACTATGCCGTGAGATGGTACCAGTCTTCGATCTAATAAATTTTATAGCACTTGATACATATACCTACCTACCTCATGAAGTATAGGTGGATGGACGCAGAAGAAGAGGAAGGCCTAAAAAAGTTTGGATGGATTGTATAAAAGACGATATTATGAAAAATAAAGGTGTAAGTGAGGATTTGACTGCTGATAGAGATGAATGGAAGAAAAAGACATGTTGCGCCGACCCACAATAAATTTGGATGAGGGCAGGCAGATGATGATTAAGTATTGGTGGTACCTCACACATCACATAACATGAGCCAATAGCAGTCCACTAATGGACATTGGCCTTCCCCAGGGCAAGCCACTAGGCACAATCTCCCGTTTTCGCCTTCCAGTCGCTACGTCTAGCCGCTCTCTTTAAGTCATCCTTCCTTCTAGCCGAAGAGCGTCCAACGCTACGCTTGCCGAGCCGTGGCCTCCACTCGAGAACCCGCTTACTCCACAGTCCATCGGTTCTACGTCAAAATATGTGACCAGCTTACTGCCAGTTTAGCTTGCTATATTTTCAGACTATGCCCATTACTTTGGTTTTTTGACGGATAATCTCGTTCCGAACCTTATCCATTAGTGAGATCTCTAGTATAGACCTTTCCGTAGCTCTCTAAGTGACGTTTAGCCGAAGTTTTTTTCAGTGTTTTTTGTTTCTTTTAATAAAATGTACCTACTTATTATTAATAGATACTTCGTTATATCTACCTCAGACCAAATAAGCTCTTGATGGCACTTTTCCATAAAACAAATTGGTATCCCCATTAAATCAGCAAGCCGGACTGTTTATACCCAAAATGGTTTTTATCAAGCACCCTTGTCAAATCCTCTTGGCAGGCCACAGAGAAGTGGTTGCAAGTGTAGCCTTTATTGCTTTGGATTAAGGACCTGTCGACCACAAGTAGTATTCTTTTGCAAATACGTTAAGTTGGTAAAAGTTGAGGCTAAATTTTACTTACACAGCAATTAAGAAGATATTTTAAAACCTACGTGTTTGTAGGTAGTTGGTGTTAGGACGCTTTATTTCTGGATAATGTTCTTCTTTTTTTCGTGTCAACAGCTTTACTCAATAACTTAAATAATCGATTTCCAATAATTCGGGCCACCAACAACCCATGTGTTTGAAAACCACTCAAGTTTTAAATAGGGTGCTCATCTTGATATTTGTTACCTATAACTAAAATAATAGAGCAATGTTCGATTTCGAGGGAAATCTTTTAACCAAAAGGTGGTTCTCACACATTTGTTTTTCTGGTGTTTTCTACATCCGGCTGTCAGACAAAAAAACCGAAACCGGATAGTACCGAATCAAAATTGTTATTAATTTATATGGTAGCCGTGTGGAAGAATTTGATTTGCCATACGTTAGAAAGTTAATGTTAAAGACGACGTAGAGTTTTTGACCTCGGCTGAATATCTGTCGACTATGGTCAACGGCATGGTGGCGGTAATAATTCCCAAAAGGGGTTGACGCCAAGCAAGAGGCCAGTCATAAAACATTGCCAAGTCCTTTTGCTACATGATTTTGTGATCTCACAAAAAATGTTGCGCTGACCCCGAACTAATTTGAGCTAAGGGCAGGCAGATGATGATGATAATGGTGGCCGTCACAAATCGCAATCTTCTTCCCGTTAAGTGTGCGATTCGCCAGAAAATAATCAAGTGTCAATATTAGATAAAACTCAGAATAGCGTCACCCCATATCTTTCCCGTTGGTGTCGTAAGGAGCGACTAAGGGATTTGAGAGTTGATGCGTATTGCAATTTTTGGCGACGTAAACGGCTATAAAAAAAGGCCTTTACACCAGTTTAAAGAGTCATTCAGAGTACTGTTTATCACCATTATGGGGTGATGCTATTCTACGCCAGCATCACACGAATCGCAAAACTATTCAGTAAGTATGCGATTCCCCAGAAATAATCAAGGGTCAATAATATGCAGGAACCCGGAGTAGGGTCCAGCTTTTGATTGCTTAGGGGAAACTTTGTCGAAGATCTTACGAAAGTCAGCCTGAAGTTAGTATACCGGTAAAAAACATTTATCGTAGGCTTTCAGAATATGTACCTATGTAGATGACAGTGTAGAAAATCATAGTGACAGTGGGCTGGTAATGTTATAGTCCATTCGCAATCATAGAGTCATAACATGAAATGACATGATCAGCCTAATCGGGAGGCCAAGTTACGCTAGTCGAAATACTTAGATACTACGCAACCAGCATAACTTGGCCTCCCGCTTAAACTGGTCATGACACTATGATTTTGAATGGACTTTACCTGTTGTAGATTCAATGGATTGTAGAGCAAGCGGGTTCTCGAGTGGAGGTCTCGCTTCGACTTCTCGTTCTAAAATGTGTGGAACACCGATTCGACGAACAACCCGACGAACCCTGGTGTATCTTTTCTGTCGCCTTTTTAAATAGGCCTGTGGCATCCTGACAAACAAGCACTTTACTAGTGACCGATAGCAAAAACTCAGAACCGGCTGGTGATGAGGAACATCTTCTACATACAAGGAACATAGGTCGAAATATGAAAAAAATGGTCAGCTTATTTGAGTTACAATGAGAGGTCCGTTTTTCTTTCAGATTACATCCTATGTTCCTTGGGGAAAGTTGTTCCTTATCACCAGCTGGTTCTGAGTTTTCACTATCGGTCACTAGTGAAATTTCACCACGTATCTGGTATCGACAGCATGGCAGGATTGCCTTATGGTGTACCGAAAGGGAAGCCTATGACCAGCAGTGGACTATTAAGTGTAAAGTAAATTGTGGTCTTTAATAAGAAAAAAGAATTCTTATCACTCCATGTCAGTCAACATTCTCTGCTTGTATTTATTCTTGCTTAACACATTGACACTCACAAAGTTGATATTTATCACTTTGTGAATTTGTCCCCAGTCTGGTTAGGACATTGCAGGCTGAACCACCTGATTGTCCGCAAGTAAGATGGTTCCGTGCTTCGGATGGGCACGTTAAGCCGTCGGTCCCGGTTGCTGTCTATGATGGCGGTCGTTACACAGCCATGTCAGAGGCCTGCTACTTGCAGTAGGCGGTTGAAAAACTCTGACACCAGGGTTCATCGGGTCGTTGAACGACTCGGTGTCCCACACGAAAAAGAAAGAAAGAACACATTGACAAACTACTTATTCTCTTTGCTGCGTCTACTCAGACAGGTATACGGAAACAAACTTTCCTAGAGACATAGACCTGTTAACAAGGAAAAGACTTTTCAACCGCAATTTCACAAATTAGGGAAACGGCGCATGGGGCGCCTTTACGGATGGCTCACTCAGTACTAGCGACGATTTTGACGCTTATTACTGGAATTTCAGGGGAACTTATGGTAACTAAGAAGATGGTTGCCATGAACGTCATATTTTTTGGATTAAAATTGGCTCAGAATTACATGACGTACTTGTATCAGATTTTGTTAAATTAATATTCTTCTAATGTGAGATTTTTGACAGTAGCAGCTGGCTATGTAACAATTGACAGTCACGAAAATCCTAAATAGGGTCGAGTAAACTTTCTGTATACTCTCTATTTTGGGGCAATATCACGACGCTGACGGCTACCGAAATAACTGGGCAATTTAATATCGAACTGTCTTGAAACAGTGATTTTTCAAATTGTCTGTCAGATAATCAGATTCGTATTGCTGGAAGAACCGTCTGATTGTCTAAAAAAAGGTGGCGTCGTGCTTACTACAATCTTTTTTTAATGAAACGAGGGTTTCGGAAGGTTTCTTTGCTCCCGGTTGCTGCTCACGACTACTTAGGCTGATACACGACTCGACTATTTCAAAGACCTACTATTTATCTAGCACGTAGTCGATTTTTAAATTCTGAAACTCTAGCTTATCTAGGTCATCGCTCGTGGACTAGTCGAGGCAAATGGAAAAATAGGAAGGCTTGGAGTACAGTCTTCTCTTGCTATGCTATCTGTGGCAGGAAAAAGCAACTTTCCTCGCAATGTTTACTTTACTTGCCTTGAGTTACCCTCAGAAGCTAAATATATACGAGATTCTCCAACTTTTAGACGTAAGCTCCACAGAGGAGACGTATGAGACGTGCGAGATCGCGACGCTTGAAACCATTTCCATATAAAATGTATGAAACAATAGAGACAAGGCTACACACGTGCGACGCGCGTCGCATCGATGGCGGCTGACGATCACTTTGTCTGACTTGTACCACGGGCCACGTCGCACGTGTCCTTTGTGGAGCTTACTCCTTGCGTAGAAGTTAAAGCTACAGTGCAACTGAAAGCAACTTCTAGCAAACAGTAGAGACTGATCAAACCACGATCAAACTATTTGTTTACTGAGGTATCGAGCTCAAACAAAATGTGGTAAAGAAGTAAATATGTTCTCATGGGATGAGTTCATACAAGTTTTATTAATTTTCTGAAGAAGATTTGATTTACTTTGTAAAATTAAACCGACTTTACTACATACACAAGACTTCGGAACCGATATTTATAAAATTGACATTTAGTTAGTACGTCTGTGTTTATTTAACTACTGTTGCGGTTGTTGGATATTTTGCAATGATATACCTACTTAGGTCTCAAAATAGAGAGTTTACAGAAAAATCACTCGACTCTTTTTAGGATTTTTTTCATTATCCAGGGTTGCTAGATTCAATACGAGGATCTAGCAACCCTGGATATCAAAGCAAATAAAGTCATAATTGAAGCAAAGGCTAATCGCTACAATTATTGTACGTGTACGATGCTACGCGTATGTCCTGATTTCTTTCTCTTGCTTCACAGGTTTTTGTATTTACCTACTCTAATTCAATCGTATTAATTCAGTCTAGTAACATTTTCAAAACACACCCCTCTTTTTGGCTCCGCGCCTTCGGCTAAAACAAAACCGCTTGAAGCCATATCTTATACATCTTGGGACTAAATTAATTAGCTAAGAAGAATCGTCCTTGGCTAAGATTAATGGGGTATCCCTGTACCCCGCAATGAAAAACGAGATGACGGGGCGAAATGTAACATGAGGCAAAACGGAACATCCTTTATGAGGCAAGTAGGTACTTAGTAGCAAGAAGAGGAATATATCAAGCTTTTAATTGTTCGTGTCAGGGTCAGAGTTTAAAGGGCGCCACACAACGGTCCCGTATGCGTGACGTGCATGTTATCACGGCGTGATGACGCGCGTAGCTATGTATCGTAGGTACGCGCGAGATTACGTGGGGTGTGAGGCCTCTCATACAGTCCCATACGAAACGTCATCTCTACGCGCGTAATGACATCGTGACTACTTGCAAGTCACGCATACGGGCCCGGTGTGTAGCGCCTTTTAAGTGGATTGACGTCTTTGTCAGAGTAGTTAGGTATACCTACCGTGTGTAAGCTGTCCTCACGGATAGGGTGCATTCAAACCATGAAACTGAACAACTTCCCAGAAAACATTTCAGGAGACGTAAAAAAAATATTGATTTCTCATACAATACCACGATCCAACTGACTGCATAAAGGTGATAATCAAATGCCCATACAAGGTTAGGCCCCTCGAAAATCAAAATGACTAGTAATTAAACACGTAGTAATGTATTTCTTGCACTATCTAGATCATGGTGGCATACTTAGTTTTTAATTATCTAACCGTAAACTGATGAAACGACGCAAAATAATTTTTAACCTAAAATGGCATAACCTAACTAAGTATTTTGATAAGAGTTATAAGGTGAAAGTATTTATACCCGCACACCCACAACGCACTCGCCGAATTTTGGATACTTTGTATGAAAATTGTAACGTTTGATCAGCTGTTGCGACCAACGTACGTCACAAATATAATTCTTATTTATTTATTTATAAGTTTACTAACAACACTTTTGTTTGGTTCAATATTTTTAATGAAAATAAAGCCATCATTTCCATAACAGTTCAAAATGCAGACCGAATTTTCTACTAGTCGAAAGCGCCTGTACATAGCAATCAAATACGTAACGATTGTTTCAACTAAATTGCAAGGCGTTCAACCTGCGAAAACTTTTAAGATAATTATTTGAGCTAAATTAAGGCTTAGCATTTACTTTTATTGTTAAAAAACAAGTATTGTTCATTGTGAGTTGGATTGGGTTGGTTGTTTGATGTTTAGAGTCAGTTTAGCCTCAAACCCTGGCTGAACCCTTTGCGTATTGGAAGACGCATAACTCCGGAACAACGTAACATTTCGTGCTTTTAATGAATTTTATTCTCAAATATTATATTCCGGATTCTTGTTAGATACAAAGAAATTCATTAGGCCTTCGTTTAGAGATTTTAGATTTGCTTAGGTATAACATGGTCAGATAGTCCATGGGATTTGGATCAAAGATTGTATGGACGGTAGCGTCATCTAACAAAATATTGTGGTACTCGTACGAGTATGTTGACAGCATACAGACGTTCGTATTTGATCATATTGGTAGTATGCTGCGGTGTAATCCGGCCGAATTGGTAGGTCTACCTTTCTTTGGATGCAGCTATTATCTAGTATCGCGATGAAGTACACACTATGACGATCACACATGGCCTTATATTATGAACCTTCGTGAACCCAACTCCGGTAACCAAGTTTTAGATTTAGCTTAGGATTTTACTTACACGGTTTCATTTACAGTTAGGTCACTTTATCGTTCACAGTTAGGTCGCTTTATCATTTAGTTAGTACGCGTTCACTAGTTAGGTTAGCTAGGATAAAAAAAAAAAACGTAGGCAGGGTGTTGTTACAATGTTGTATGCCGATGACCAGGATATTTTCGATTTCTTTTTATTTATATTTTTGATATTTACTTGTTTAATTTTCAACGCAATCAGAATAGGAATAGTATTCCAGTACTTTACTAGTGTTGCTTTTCCCTTATTATATCGATTTCTCGGTTATATTTATTTCATGAATTTACAAGCTAGCAGATAGTTTACGCATTGGTTATTGCTGGATTGGGCTCACTTTGGTTTGAAGTGGTTACTCTTTAGTAGCCACAATTTGTTGACGTGAAAGAGGAGTGATAGGAATGGTATTATAATAGGTAGACGGCTTTATCTTTTATAGAATACATAGTTGTAGTTTACCGTACATTCATTAGATAGGGTATTGTTACTAAATAATGGGGGTCGCTGGTTTTGTTTAAGGATTAGGTAGTAATTTTTCAGATGGGGGGTCGATTATAAAGCTATGGGGGTCGCTGGTTTTGTGAAACGATAAGGTAGTAATTTTCAGATGGGGGGTCGATTATAAAACTATGGGAGTCGTTAGTTTCGATTCGTTTGAGAGTTTAAGGCTTAAGTTTATGACTGTGTTTGTTTCTTTCAAGCTTTCTGTTCAGTTGTTAATGAACAGTCGGGAGCTGGGAGAGACAATGAAACCAGATGAATGTTGGTTAACGATTGCGTATATTGAATAAAGATGAATTAATATATAATGTATGACATGCTGAGTAGACACGTTACAGGTTATTGGCTTATTACACTACACCTCCCATCGCAAAAAAAATAAAAATATAACTTAAAATTAGTTATTATTTTTATGTCTTATACAGATACTAATACATATTATGTGTTTCTATTCTAAGAATCTTATTATAACTGGAATTAAAAAATTAAAAAATGTACCTTACATTAAGAAGCTTATAAATAAAAGGGAATAAAACTTCAATTTTTTTTTGGTTTTTGGTTTTACAATTTTTTTTCTTAAAATATTTCTTAATACAGACTTAATCGTAAAAGATGAAAAACTTACAAATTATTTATTAGGCTACGAACAGTTTCGTTCTGTTCTTATGAACGGTATCTATTTTTCCGTTCTTTTCTATCTTAACATTAACACCTAAATCTTCTAAAACTTTAAAAGGTCCTAGAAATACACTATCCATTTTATTGTTTGATGGATTCTTAATTAATAACAGATCATCCTTTTTATACTTTATTGGATTGATTCGTTTGTCATAATCAGCTTTTCGTTTTGTCTTCTTATCAATAAGGTTATTTTTAGCATCACGCTGAGCGACTTGCAATCTAAACTTGAGCTCTGACGCGTAGTTATCGTGATTGTATAGAGGTTCAACGATATTGGATGTCAAGTTGCTGGGTAAGTTTGGTATCTTACCAAATACTAACTCGTGCGGTGTGTAGCCCGTTTCGGAGTGTACGGTGTTGTTGTATGCAAAACACCAATATGGAAGCCAGCTACTCCAAGACTGTGGATGGTTATTACAGTTGATTCTAAGATACGCACCCATAGTCTTATGTGTGTTTTCCAGCGCCCCGATGCTCTCATGGTGGTACGCTGTGGATGTTATATGTTGGATATTTAGTAAAGTACATACCTCTTTCATTGTTGACGCTATGAACTCGCTGCCCCTATCTGTGGCAATTTCCCTAGGTATTGAATACCGCAGTATGAAATTATCCACAAATGCCCTAGCTACGGTGACGGCGTCCTTTGACGTCAACGGATAAGCTTCAATAAATTTGCTTAGTTCGCACTGTAAAGTGAGAACGTAAACAAATCCATTCAAGTCTTTCGAGATTGGTCCAACAATATCCAAAAAAATCTTTTCCATGGCTGTATTGGCTGCCCAACTGACAAGTTTTGGTCGTATAATGGTCGGGACAACGTTATCGTTACGTCTTGAAGTCGGATAGTTTTGGTCGTATAGTGGTTATGTAAACGATTATACGACGCGATTTGGGCACAAATTATATGACTTTTGCCCGTATAAAGATCGTATTAAGGTCGTATTAATGGGCTTAAGTCTGGTAAAAGTCATATACAAGTCTCTTTCGCGACGTATGGTCGAATAACAGTCACCTATACGACTGTTATTCGACCATTTAGCCGTGTAGTGGTCGTATTATTGTCTTTAAACCGATCAAAAGTCGTGTAGTGGTCGTATTACTGACATTTACACGACCTGAAATCGTGTAGTGGTCATCGACGTTACTTTATCGTGCACGGACTTCAGTGTGCTATCAAACGAGTGAAAGTGAGGTTAAAGACAAACAAATCATTCAAAATAATTAATGTCTGCCATGTTTGTTATCGAATAATAATCTGAAAAGTTGTGAATGGTGTTAGGAACTGTTTAGTGTTGAGTTTTCAAGTGGGAAATTGTTTTATCGACTATTTTGTGTTATTATTCAAACAAAATTTTAATGCCCCCTACAAATAATAACAATTTGAGTTATTTTATTTATGTTATTAATTCATTATTTATTTATATAACGTTTATACAACTTTATGTCGTGATCGCGACTGTTAAAGGACACTTTATGACTAAAGGTCTGGTTATATGACTAGAAACCATTTTCTGTCCGCCATTTTCAGGGTACCGTTTACAAAGTGAAAACCTTGAAAGACATTGTATTGTACAGCATAATACTGGCTGACAGTATAATGTACACTACACCAGAGGAACACAATACAACATTATGGATGGAATCAAAACAATGTCGCCATCCTTCACCCCGTACCAAAAATGTACGGGGGTGTAATGCACGACATTGTGATCGGAGACATCACGTGAGTAGTAGCGTAGTGATGTGACTTGATCGGTAATTTTACATAAATTTCTAACTAAATCGATATTGTTTTTATTTAAAATAATATAATTATATAATATTCTTTATTGAGCTTAGTCGCTCAATTTGTTCGCTCCAACTATAACCATACCTAACCTACTGTTTTGGAATTGTGTTAAAGGTGGTTTTTTATTGTGGGGGGCTGCACCTAGCAATGTGCCGTTCCCAGTAACATTGGTAATATACCCAGTAACTTTCCTGGCA
This sequence comes from Phthorimaea operculella, assembly GCA_024500475.1. Taxonomy (NCBI): domain Eukaryota; kingdom Metazoa; phylum Arthropoda; class Insecta; order Lepidoptera; family Gelechiidae; genus Phthorimaea; species Phthorimaea operculella. The sequence continues at coordinate 11,141 of JANFCV010000609.1, forward strand.
CGAGTAATATTCCCCGGTAACATAGAAACATTGAAAAAAAGCATTAATATTACAAAATTTTAGTATGGGTCTTTGTAAACACACTAAATTTAGAGGTTGAAGTAACTTTACATACAAACATTTAAATAATATTAGTGTGGGTCGTAAATTACCAATATTTCCGGAAATATTCCCCTCGTTCTATTCTACGTTGGCTAACCCCGAGCTCCGACTCCTGAATGTCAGTCAAAAACTCAGTCTCAGCTCCGTAGGTAAGGATGAGGAGAATGTACCCATAAGCTTGCGTTTCAAAGATAAGGACAAGTCACATTTCATGAGGTCTTTCATAGCCCAATAGCTCTTCCAAGCGTTCTCAGTCAGTTTTTCGATTTCCATTTCTTGTCTCGCCTGGAAAAAGACTATTTGGCCTAAGTAAAGGTACTCTTGGACATACGCTATTTTCCACACTTTGCTTGCACAATTTGCTCATTTCGTTTTGTACGCCTATGTTTGCGGTTTGTCATGACCTTAGTCTTTTACATGTTCATCTTCAGTCCAACCTCGAGGCTTGCCTTGTTTAGATCAAAGTAGCATATGTTGTAGCTCAGAGGCCGCTGAGAAAATGAAGACGATACCTTCTTCTTAAAATCGGTAAACTCAGAAGGTGCTCCGGGCTTTCGTTCACGCTAGATGTAAGGCAGCTACGGTGCTCACACACATGGCATCCCACAGCAAGCACTTGCCTTTTTTTTCAGTGGCACTACAGACCTGCCATCAGGTCTTTTCCCGTCCGAGCAACTCAAGGAGGCTCCAGTAACCATGGGATATTGGCTGTTACTAGAGCTCTCCGAACAATATCGTCAGAGCGTGGTGACGCGGAAGCCTCCCTGAGCACCTACAGCAGCTCAGGGCGTGGTGGCTGTTGCTCTCAACCATTGTCAGTCATCCGGTCAAGAACCCCCTTAGCTCCCACGTCGCCCCAGGAGGTCTTCTGAAGTGGAAGCGGAATGCTTAGAGCTACCTACGCCAAAGCTTTGCGGTTGGTTCACAATCTTTCTTCTGGTAACCGTGGTGGAACTGACGAAACCCAAGAATACGAATCAGTTTCTAATCTAAGTTTCAGTAAAATGCTAACCGCCAATTTTAAGGTTTTATTTTTCAATATGAATGTAACAGTGAATGAATCAGCCATCTGTTAGTATCTTTTGTCTCGTTAAAAATGGGACAGATTGTTATTATTATTATTTTATAATAATAGCGAAAACATAAGATCCCGCATTTATTATACGTAAATTTTGAATAATTATTAAGGTAGGCATAACGAATTTGAAAATTTTGCATGTTTATTAATGGCATAGAAATTGAATAAAGTTTGACACAAACATATTGTTAAGGTTTATGATTATAGACAAGTTTACCTAAGAACAACGTCAGAATCAAAACAAAAATTTAAAAAATGTCTGGGTAATATTCCCAAAGTTACCGGTAATTTAGAAGTTTACTGGGTATTTTACTCAGGGAATATTCCCAGTAAATTACTAAAATGGGAACGGCACATTGCTAGCTGCACCCCCCGTCCCGCCTCGATGGGTTGCCTTGTATGTAAGGTTTTTTAAAATTATGTTTTATATAAAATATTTATAATTTATTTTTTTAAACATGGTTAAGACACTATGTTATACCTACGTAACAGAACTTGTGGTTTAAAGGTACGTACTACTTTTTTTAACACCCTGTATGAGTCGATTACAGCCAACACTGTCACTGCACTTCATCCACTGTGACGTAACTTGTTTTAATTCTATTTGCAGCACTGTACATTATTAGTCTGGGCCCGTATTTCAAGCCTATCCATAATGCCGTACATTATTCTGTTGTACAATACCTTGTCGGGCATAATCATGTTGTGCATTGAGTATATCGTGCATTGTATGTACTCCACTGAGGAAACGTGGTGAGACGTAAGATAACATCTGTCAGACAAGTGATAGTCAGCCGTAATTGATGCGACGAGTCCCTATAATGTACGACATTGTACTGTACAGCATAACTATTGCTGACAGAGTAATGTACGACATAATGAATAGAATCAGGACTAACTATAGCCCCGTACAAAAAATGTACGGGGGTGTACTACACAACATGATGAACTATTCTCAAGGCTGGCAGTAGTGATCTGATTTAATCGTTAATTTCACATACCTACTTATCAATGCCATCTTCCTGCCCTCATCCCAATTACCTGTGGTCGGCGCAACACGTTTTGTTGAACACAAAATCGTGTTGCAAAGGATTTGGCTTAATTTTACGACTGTTTTTCCATCTGTTTGTCCATCCGTCCGTCCGTCCATCCATTCATTTATTCATCCATACGTCATACATCCAGTTTGTGCGTCCGTTCGAACATATATTTCCTATTTTATTACCTACAGAACCATGGCCACAATAATTCACACCACAGCGAGGTCAAATAGTTGTGAAGAAGTATTATGTACGACTACTAAAGAATTAAAAGGTTTTTAAGAGTCATATAAATAGCCTTTTTAGGACTTTTAGTCGTTTAATCGTTATGTTACACTACGTTTATACGATATTGCGTTGTGTGTCAGGTAATAATATGATCGTAATATAACTAATGATCAAATTACAGTTGTAGGCTTGACTGAAAGTCATACGAAGGTCGCAATGACCAGTTTTTTACGTCTGTGCGGTTTATGAAAGGTAATAATATGACATTTATATACCTAATGGTCAGGTAACAGTCGGTGGCATGAATAAAAGTCATAAAGCTGTCAAAACAGCGACGTTTTATGAGAATGCGGTAAGACCTTTATACAACCGTTATATAACTAATGGTCTAATAACAGTCGCTAGCAGACTTCAAGTCGTATAAAAATCGCCATGGCGACCTTAATACAACTTTGTGGTTGATTAAAGGAAATAATAAGAGTTTTATATACCCAATGGTCAGGTAACAGTCGGTGACCTGACTAAGAATCATCTTACGGTCGCAATAGCGACTTTTATATGACTTCGAGGTTTATTACAAGTAATACGAACTTTATATACCTAATGGTCTGGTAACAGTCGGTGGCATGACTAAAAGTCATATAACAGTCGCAAAGGCGACTTTTATGCGACATTTACACAAGAAATTTATTCGACTTTTATACGACCTATATACAACTTATGGTCTGGTAACAGTCGCTGAACTGACTTAAAGTCATATAACGGTCGCACTGGCGACTTGTATACGACTATATGGTTTATAAAAGATAATGAAACGACCTTTATATACCTTATGATCTAGTAACAGTCGGTGGCCTGACTGAAGGTTATATAAAGGTCCCAACAGCGACGATTAGTCCTATAATTTAATCGTATAGCGATCATTTATACGACCTTTATACGATGGTCGTATAATTAAGTCGTATAAACGTTTACTCGACCAAATTATACGACTTTAGACGTTTACGACTAAAAAGTCGAATAAGACACCACTACACAACTCAGTGAAATTCTGCTTACCACTATACGACCTTTTTATAACCAAAAGTCGTTTAGTCTGTTTTTTATAGGACCAAGTTGTTAGTTGGGTGTTGATGTTATTTCCATTGGTTGTTTCGTTTTTAAACTATGTTTATTTTTCTGACATTTTTCGCACCTTGAAACAAAATCTTGCACATCTTTCTCTAACGATGGCCAAAAATAGAACCTCTTTATATTATTAGTCATCCGCTTAATACCTGCGTGGCCACTGGTAGGTAATAAGTGGAAATCATTTATAATAACTTTCCGGTCATCTAAATTATCTATTCTTTGTAATCCTTTTATAACGTATAATCTCGTATTTGGCCATTGCTTTAAATCTTGAGTAGTCTTTATTAAATTCTCAATATATTTCTTCTTACTATCATTTTTCTTTATTATACAAATTTCTTCTAAATTATAGGCCTTACATAATTTACCCAGATCTCTCACTAAACCGTCTCGCGGATGTAATGATCGAGAATCTGAACATATGTAAATAATCGACTTTTTCTCATTGAAAATAATATTACGAACAAAAGGTGTGCACTCCCCTTTATTCTGTATTTGTCTAAACTCTTTATCTAACACTATTCGCAACTCTGTCAAATTTTTCGGCTTTTTAACAATCTCCACGATCCTTGGGTGATCAGTCCTTGAATCTAGGGAATTACTATCGACCGAAATATTTGAGTTTTGTTGTGGTATTCCTGCTCTGCTTAAATTCCTTCTTTGGGCTCGTGTCATAACATTTATTAATTTTTCATTCATTTCTTTTAGTTGGTCGGACGAAAGTGAAATTCGAGATAAAGCGTCCGCTACTGAGTTATGACTACCTTTTATGTATTCTACTGTAAAATTATATTCTTCCAGTAATAATCTGAATTTAAGTAAACGACTAGACGGATCGCGCATGTTAAACAAATAGACAAGTGGACGGTGATCAGTTTTGATCCTAAACTTCCGACCGTATAAATAAGGACGGAAATATTTGACACTCCATACTATTGCTAAGAGTTCCTTTTCAATAGTAGGATAATTTCTTTCCGCCTTATTTAAAGTTCGGCTGGCATATGCGACTGGTCGACCGTCATTGTTGCATAAAACACTACCTATAGCTGTACCGCTTGCGTCCGTTAACAGTAAAAACTCGTTTTTATCCGAAAAATCTGGATATTGTAATATAGGTGGGTTTACTAGCGATGATTTTAAAGTCTCGAATGCCTTATCACATTCGCTTGACCAAAGAAACGGTGCATTCTTCCGACATAGCATATTCAAGGGATATGATATTTCTGAGAAATTCTTAATAAATCTCCGATAATAATTAGCAAAAGCTACAAATCTCTTAACCTCGTCGGCGTTTGTAGGCTTTGGGTAATTCTCCAAAACTTTAGTTTTTTCCGGATCTGGCTGTATCCCCTGTTCTGAAACTACATGGCCTAGATATAATATTTCTTTTCTAAGGAATTTACATTTACATGGATTTAATTTCAAGTTCACCTTACGTAATCTGGCAAAAACATCCATTAAATTTTTGTTATGCTGATCCAAATTTCTACCAAAAACACATAGATCGTCCAAATAGACAAGACACTTCTCATAGTTGAGACCAGACATAGCCACAGTCATCATTCTTGAGAACGCTCCTGGGCTAGTTTTTAGACCCATAGGTAATCGAGTCATTTGGTACTGGTCCTTATTGGTGGTGAACGCTGTGAATTTTCTACTTTCTTTCTCTAGCTCTATTTGGTAATAACCTTGATACAGATCCAGATGCGAAAAATACATGGCACCCGAAAGTGAGTCCAAAATGTCGACGATGTTAGGAAGTGGGAATTTATCGTCCTGAATTAAATTATTCAATTTTCTATAATCGATAACAATGCGCCATTTCTTTTGTCCTAAACTATCTACCTTTTTTGGTACGATAAGCAATGGGCTAGACCATTCACTAGTTGCTTTCTCTATAACCTAATCCTGCAACAGCTTTTCTACTTGAATATCTAGTTCTTTCTTTTGTGAATGAGGCAACCTATAAGGCTTTACGTACACAGGCGTACTATTCGGTTTCAAAGAAATAGTCTGCTGATATAGTTTTGTAACTGACATACGATCTCCCGGCAAATGGAAAATATCAGGAAACTTAGCACAAATGTTTTCAATAGAAACTTGTTCCTCCTTATTCATACCATCAAAATTTAACTGCTGAAACAGCGATTTCACCCTGTCTGAATTCATACATGGTTTCTCAAAATTACAGATCTCGTAATCGCTAGATTTAGAAATATGCAACACGAATTTATTCAAAGCAACTTCTGTTTCCCTCGTGTTTAAAATTACAATAGGTATTTTCCCATTTGTCGGTTTGACCAGTGCGTTTGCGACAAAAACTCCATCACACAATTCTCGTGACTCAACTACGCATTCCTCATTTGTATTGACGTTAATATAATGAATCGATTCCGAACGACTAGGTACTGTTAAATAACTATTTTTACTACTTGAAGTTTGGAAAACTGGGATAGTTGTCGTCTGTGAATTTTTAACTAACTTCAAAGTGTTGTGCTCGTAATCTATTTTTGCCAAATATTTTTTCATAAAATCCTCACCAATAATTCCATCAGTCTTAGTAGGCAAAGTATTGAATACATGAAAAGTATGATGAAATACTTCACCATTGTATGTCAATTGTAAGGCGATGAACCCCAGTGAATAAACAATACCACCTAAACCTCTGATTTGCGTTTTCTTTTTATTGAATGGGATATTGTGTTGATTTAGTAGGTCATATCTTACTGCACATATTGTTGCACCTGTGTCAATTAGCCAATTATGCTTACGTTGACCGATTTTAAAATGAACCTCGTTCGTGTCATTGCCCGCTAAAATTGCATTATGCACGAAAAAAATGGGCGAGCGATTCTTCTTCCTCCGTACCTACGTCATTCTCTGGAGCCATAGTGCGGATATTTCTAGAGGGATTTTTGGAATTATAATAGTTCCTACCTCTGTTTCCACGTCGCTGTGGTGGTGCCGATGCTCGACCTCGTACCGCTGCACCTCGCTGAGAAAAATGTTGAGACGAAAAGTTGGTGGCAGGTCTAAAATTTGGGGTATATTTGTAATTATAACCTCTGTTATTGTAACCACGATAACCTCTGTTGTAACTGTACCTTCCTCTCGCTGGGCGGTGGTGGTAACCACCCCGGTACATGCTCATTACCTCACCTGATGGACCCGCTGACATCACGTCCTCGTCCTGCGCGGCTTGGATAGCATCCTTAAGGCTACTGAAATCCCTAGCAGCAATAATAGTGCTTAACCGGCGATTTCTCAACCCGTCAGCAAATTGTTTGATTGTCATCTTTTCGTTAAGAGGCTTTAAAACATCATAGCTTCCCGACTTACCGTCGGCTTGAGAAACCGTCAGATCAACGAAAAGCTCGGTTATTTCCTTGCCAAAATCAACTACCGATTTTTCATTTTGTCGCATATTTTGGAGTCGAGTTTGGATTGCGGTAGCCGATTTGCGCGGTAGCAACTGCTTTTCATATCTTTAATCAAAGCAGCTACGGTGGCATATTCCGAATCTAATTTAAGTTTTGCTGATTGTGTCAAACGATTCTTTAAAACAAACTTAATTAAACTTGTCTTACACTCGTCTTTCTGTAACAAACTACTATAATAGTCAATCGACTCAATTAATTGTTTGATGCTATTTTCATCATCGGTCATTAATGGTATAATGGTTAAAGCGATTTTCAAAGTAAATTCCTCCATTTTACTTCCGGTGTCTGACTCTGATCCACTAATACTTGATATTTCTCCTTTTCCAGAACAATAATACAACACGTCGTCATAAAGAATTTGAAAAATCTCGCATTGTCTATTTATTTCCTTTTGCTCATCTTTACTTATTTTTCCGAGCAGTATTTCATTTCTTAATTGCTCTATATATTTATTATATCTTATTAAAATACTATTGGCCTCATCTAACTTAGTTTTACAAATCGCAGGTTTCCTTCGTTTTTTCCCGATTTGCGATAAATATCTACGTACTTTCTTTAATTCAGCGCATAAATTTGCTACGTCTGTGGCCATTTACTATTAGGAAATGTATTAATAGACAAAACGTTATTTTATACCTTAAATTAACATGGTAATATTATAAAATTATCATATAAAAACCTTACCCATAGTCCGCACATGCCGCACGTAATACGGTGTACCACTTCTTAACACTACGAAATTATTTAAATCGCGCACTTCACTTCGACCGCACTTTCACAACTAATACGCATGTTTCTTCCGCAAAAGTCTACTTGCAGTGTTCAAAAAAACGCACTTGCGGTGTCCAAATCCGAGTTCCTAGGTACTTGCAGTGTCCAAAAAAAATCGCGAAAAGTCTATTTCAAGTGTCCACACGATGAATCACGAAGGGATGTAAAAAAAAAAATACCGTAACCTATAAATAAATACGCAACGACGACGAAGTGGGTACCTATCTATAGGCACACCCTGCTGTCCTCAGGTTGGTTGTGGTGGTCATCAGTCATCGGTCATCTAATCAGGCATCTGGCATCAGGCATCAGTCATCAGTCATCAGTCATCTCATGGCTCCTTTACGCTTCCTAGACATCAACTGGCGGCTCAATTCTCCTAAAACGAACCATGCTGCTCTCTGCTCTTCTCTCTATTTTCTTATTCAGACAGATGTTTAGGTATCGGCCCGCGAACACAATTGCAGCTAATAAAACGAAGATGGCAAGTAGATATAAGTAGAAACTTATTTGCGAAACCTCTTGCGCTATTACGAAATTGGTCTGCTCTACTTTGTTGTTTTGACCAATTTGGGTGTAGACGTCCTGGTGATTCGCAGATGCATCCTTTTCCGATTTACTAGATGGATTACCCATGTTGCTGCTCGGTGAATCGTCACAAAAACTAAAAACTGATTTACAATTTAACGCGCCATAATTAAACCGCATTAATAATTAAACCCGCATCGATGCTTAATTCACGGTAGGTGTTATCCGACACGACACGACACGCGTGCGCTCGACCGTCTGAAAATGGCAGTGGTCGCCATGAACAGTCGGGAGCTGGGAGAGACAATGAAACCAGATGAATGTTGGTTAACGATTGCGTATATTGAATAAAGATGAATTAATATATAATGTATGACATGCTGAGTAGACACGTTACAGGTTATTGGCTTATTACACTACATTAACTTTTATTTTAAAAATTCTAGGTCATCGGGACACTTATGGTGGCAGACTTTCATCGGTTTTTCAAATTATATTTCGTTTTATTAAATAAACTTTTTGGTTGAGGGTAGATAGTTTCATTTGGGCAATCATTTAGAGCAAATAAGGCATAGTTTCTTTTGGCTTTCGGCGTCATGGCATCTTGCGCGTAAATTATTGCTTTTGCGTTTTTCTTGAGTAATATTTGACTTCCCTTATTTTCTTTTTTTTGGCAACTTGGCGTAATTTTATTTGGCGTTGAATCTGATGTTTGGCAATTCGTTCCCACGTTTTTCTTAAATTTTGCCAACAACTTTTTGATTTGCAAATGCGATTCTCTTAGTATGTAATTTGTGTTGTTTTATGTTTTGTGTTTAGATTTAAGAGAATTGGGCCAGAGTGCAGGGGTCACGTGGTTCGGTGGTGGGACTGCTCTGATTATTGTGGCAGGCGATAAGTTCTAAGCCATCAGACAGGAGCTTTCCCTCGACCTTTATCTAGGGCTCTTCACCACTCGTTGCAACAAAAGATTGTGTTTGTCTTGTGATTGTCCTTTGTGTTTAGATTTAAGCGAATTGGGCGAGAGTGCAGGGGTCACGTGGTTCGGTGGTGAGACTGCTCTGATTATTGAGGCATGCGATAAGTCCTAAGCCAACAGACAGGAGTTTTCTCTCGACCTTTATCTAGGGCTCTTCGCTACTCGTTGCAACAAAAGATTGTGTTTGTCTTGTGCTGTCCTTTATGTTTGTGTCAGTCTCATTGCAAAGCGTAAAATCATTTCATATTTGAGATTTTCGGGTAACGTTTTTAGATTTTACTATATCAAAAAAAAATTGCTTTAATTATGCGTTACCTTTGGCAAAATAGGCGTAGTTTCATGGCAGTTTGCGTAGGTTTAGTAATAAAAAAAAAACCGGCCAAGAGCGTGTCAGACACGCCCACAAATAGGGTTTCGTAGTCAACGTTTAAATATCAGGTTTTTCAGCATTACAAACTTAATTTGTTGCTGGTTTGTTAGCAGCAGTATGATGACCAACCGCAAATAGAAAAACTCAATTTTTTCTGAAACCTTTAAAGGTACAATATTCGTTATAGTTTTCATTGTAACTTCAGATTGTAAGCTATATTCCATATTTATTTCAAATTTTTAGCGTTTATACTTTAGAAGTTACAGCTGGAACAAATTATGGGTCAAAAACGCCCTTTTTAAAAGCAAATATCTCGTGACAGAAACATTTTAGTGACTTTGCTTCAAAGAAACCTCACCTTAGTTTTAAAAGACCTATTCAACGATACCCTATTCAATATTGAAGAAGAAAAAAAAAATTTTGCCCCCCTTTCACTTGTATGGGAGGGGGTCCAAAAAACATTTAAAATAATTTTTTCTTAACATTTCTTTATTTGGGTCAACACGATCTATCTTCTCACCAAATTTCATGTCGATAGCTCTAAAACTGACGAAGATATGAGGGCGCGGCATACAGACAGACAGACAGACAGACAGACAGACAGACAGACAGACAGACAGACAGACAGACATGACGAAACTATAAGGGTTTCTAGTAGACTACGAAACCCTAAAAATACTAACAAATATTCCCTTTAGTTTTAAGAGGTATAGGCTGAACATAAGAGCTTAGCCGAGCGTATTTTCAGTCTAATTGTGGTACAGGCTGAACATGAGTGATTAGCTGATCGCATTTTCAGTCTAATTGTGGTACAGGCTGAACATAAGAGCTTAACGGAGCGTATTTTCAGTCTAAAAGGTTTTAATTGAGGTACAGGTCGAACATAAGAGCTTAACCGAGCGTATTTTCGACCTAACTAATTAGTTTTAAGTTGCATGTACAAGCTTTTGCGTAATTTTTAGCGAGGGAAATTTTCTTGCATAAAGAACAGTTTTTGTCCATTCCAAGTGTTTGGCTTGTTGGCTTGTCTATGTGGCGTGAACAGTTCGCGGCGATGTGGGGAAATCAGTACAGAACGTTGTATGGTTACATGCAACGGAACGTATGTGATAACTTTCTGTGACCCCTTGGTCTTAGATGATGAATAAGAGGGATTTTCACAAAACTGACTGACTGACAGTAGAAGTTAGGGGCCTCCTTTAGTTAGTTGAGAGGAGGTTAGTTTGACTGTTAATTTTGACAAAATAAAGTATGTAGGGCATAAATAAGCTGACAAGATACATGCCTTGGATACATTTTATTGGCAATTTCACCTAGATACAGATAGATACACGGTACATTCGAGGGTTTATGAAAAGTTGGTGTTAGGTTAGAGTCAAATGCTTGGTACTTATATAATCAAGTTATTTGACTGTTACAGAGTAATCTGTGTGTTTCATAAACCACTTCACTTACACGCAGCGCTCAGCGCAAATGCAATCTTCCCCACACTCAAGTAAATCTGCAGTATTTACTAACTTTAGAATTATTTTCTCATCGCTAAAGTTTGCGATAATTAAAATTTTTGTTTTACAACATTTGAACAAGTGTCATTGTTGTAAATAGGCAGGTTTATTTGTAACCTTCTTCAGATTGTTGGCGGTTGCTATTTTGGGTTAAGATTCTGAGTTGGATTTTTGGTCAATTGGATGGAAATGACCCATGAGCTATTAAAGTCAACATGTTTTGACACGGGTGTACTATGTCGGTTCAATTTCAAATCCTAAAGAGAGTATTGGTTGAAACGCCTTGTACAGTGCCACTCGGGTCGGCTGGCCTCACAACCCAGTTCCCCTAGGTAGCAAGATATGTTGTCCTTGTGCGGGAGATTTTTATCCTTGGCTTCTTATCATAGGCTCAAAATTTCGATCCTAGTAGTCGCTGCTAACTTTTTGAAGCACCACTCTACATGCACTATTTAACATTCTAGGCAAAGTGTCAATAAAATTTTGTTTCAGAATTATATTTGTGAAAACTCAAATATATTTGAGTCATGAAAATTTCCTTCGTTGAAGTTTTAAATCAACTCCTGAAATTTGGGGGTCGATTGTAACGTTTGATCAGCTGTTGCGACCAACGTACGTCACAAATATAATTCTTATTTATTTATTTATAAGTTTACTAACAACACTTTTGTTTGGTTCAATATTTTTAATGAAAATAAAGCCATCATTTCCATAACAGTTCAAAATGCAGACCGAATTTTCTACTAGTCGAAAGCGCCTGTACATAGCAATCAAATACGTAACGATTGTTTCAACTAAATTGCAAGGCGTTCAACCTGCGAAAACTTTTAAGATAATTATTTGAGCTAAATTAAGGCTTAGCATTTACTTTTATTGTTAAAAAACAAGTATTGTTCATTGTGAGTTGGATTGGGTTGGTTGTTTGATGTTTAGAGTCAGTTTAGCCTCAAACCCTGGCTGAACCCTTTGCGTATTGGAGGACGCATAACTCCGGAACAACGTAACATTTTGTGCTTTTAATGAATTTTATTCTCAAATATTATATTCCGGATTCTTGTTAGATACAAAGAAATTCATTAGGCCTTCGTTTAGAGATTTTAGATTTGCTTAGGTATAACATGGTCAGATAGTCCATGGGATTTGGACCAAAGATTGTATGGACGGTAGCGTCATCTAACAAAATATTGTGGTACTCGTACGAGTATGTTGACAGCATACAGACGTTCGTATTTGATCATATTGGTAGTATGCTGCGGTGTAATCCGGCCGAATTGGTAGGTCTACCTTTCTTTGGATGCAGCTATTATCTAGTATCGCGATGAAGTTTGCAGGATTTTAATTGCCGACCGTGAGCGTCTTTCCTGGCGTCTATTTTATGTTGGTATCATTGTAAGATTTTGAATGAAATCCAAAACGCAAACGGAAGTAATGTTAAACTACACAATTTTTATCATACTTTTTCCCAGAATTGTGCATTTTGAATTTCAGATTAAGAGGTTCGTAAATATTTAAGTTGCAATGTACTTTGCATTATATTTGTGGGAGTAAATATCAGTTTTTGTGGAAAAAGGAATTTTAACTATGGTACTTGGGAAAACAATAGATAGTAATGTCGTGAGTAATTCAAGAGTGACTAATTCACTCATCGTTCGTTTTTGGGTAGGATTGAGTTGAGTCTTCAAGTAGATTTCCATAGTACGCCATCAGTGTAGTTAAAGAGTGAGTCAGTTCGAATGGATCAATCACTGATCAGTTCGGTATTTACTACAGAACTAGCTGCAGGACAAAGGAATTGGATCCTACTTATAGCGCTGTCGCCTAGTATCTTCCTCTTAGTTTGAACGGGACACCTGAGGAGAAGACATGAAGACACCGGAGCGGATGGCTGCAAGCAGGAAGGCGAGCGGCTGCAGGTGCCATGCTGTTCCAGGACCCCGAAGCTGCGTGGCTGTCCGGAGGAGGAAGCTGAGGCGGAGCGTTCAGGGAGCTGCAGGACGGAAGCTGAGCAGGCGATCGGCGGCGGGCAGGGGCCACGTGAGTTTTTGAACCTGGTCGCTCTTATGTTTGATGGTGCTTATTTTTCCTGTGTTTTTTTTATCAAGTGTATTAGAAAAGGGATCGCGTTCTTTTATTTTACGGGGCGTGTTCAATTCATACTTTTCACATCGTGTGGGTAGATCTCATGTGGTAGTTTTACTGAATCTCGGGTTTTTAAAAGAAAAGGAGTTGTGTTCTTTTGATTTGCTTTATCGGGCGTGGTCGATTTATAGTTTTATTTCATGCGGGTACTCCACGAGGTAGCTTTTAACCGATACGCGTGGTTTTAGAAAAGAGGGGTTGTGTTCTTTGGATTTGTTTTATTGGGCGTGGTCATGTTATAGGTTACTTCTGTGCGGGTACATGCCACTTGGTAGCTTTTAACCGATTCACGTGGTTTTGTAAAAGAGGGGTTGTGTTTTCTTTGATTATTTTTATTGGGCGTGGTCAATTTATAGCTCGTTTTCAAGTAAATGCTTTGAACTAAGTGAGATTCATAGTGATTAATGAGTTTACTTTATATTTTGTAGTTCAGTGTTTAATAGGACCACGGGTGGGTTTAGTGTGACCGCGTGGGAATTTCTTGGGTTCCACTCGTAGCTTTTTATTAAAAAGTGGAGTCGGGTTTTCATTTTTTAAACTTTTATTTCGCAGCGTTCAACAAACCACGTGCTATTCGAATTTACGTATTAGGTTGGCTGATTGAATATTAGGTTTATGGGGTTGTTTTTCAATTAGGTTTTAATTATTTTACAGGAATGTTTTACGACAGTTTCGCCATTTACCTGAATTTACCATTTCTTATTTAAAGTTTTATGCCTGATTTATTTTGTGTGGCGGCTTTTCGAATTTTCACTTGAACTTATTTTGTGGTTTTATTTGTTGTGTACCCTTCTTTTTATTGCAAATTTCCCCTGGGTTTTTTATCATGACGTGTTCCAGCATTTATTAGCAGCTTTTCTCCTATTTGATTTTCCCCCATGTCTTTTTATTTTGTGCAATCTTTTGACTTTCTTTTTGAATTACATTTGCGGCAATATTTTATTTTTGATTGTTTATTTTCTTATGCTTTTTCGTGCTGTGGAGTGTTCTTTCTACATTTATTTGCGTACGCTTTCATTTTACGTTTTATTTGCATTATTTTGATTGCGGCATTTTTCTTTTACACTTGTTTTATTTTGTGTTTTATACATGCTTTTCCTTTGTTGCGGTTTTATTGGGGATATTTTTCCTCAAAGTGTTTATTTTTATATTCCACCTACATTTGTGGATGCTTTTTGGTTTTATTTTGCGTTTCTGAATTTGGCTATTTTCTGTGTTTTTATTTTGCATTTTTCCCTTTAGGTCCGCCTTTGAAATAATTTATTTTACTAATCTACTTTATCTACTTCATTCCCTTTTAAATATGTTTTCTTTCCTTAAATGCGCTTTTCTTGAACTTACATGTTTCTATTTTACTATTTTACATCATACTTTACATAAATTCGCTGGTTCTTTAAATAACTTCGCATAATATCACTGCTAATGAGGTCGTTTTTTAACCTCAATGGTGTATTAGTTAAATACTCATACGCGCTTTCAATGATTCGAGCAGAGTACCTACAGATATGGGTTCGATTCCGCACGCGTACTAATTACATTGGAGGGTATTTTTGTTAGAAGCGCGTCGCCAGTCGGTTGTATTTATTACGCGGCCTGCGGTGTGCGGGGGAGGGGAAGTTCTATGCGGGTTTTGTCATGTAGTTGATAGGTATAGCCAGTTTAGTTGGTCCCTGGAACTTGGTAGGTCTTCCTTTACTGGTTTTCCATAATAATTGTTAGTAATAACCAGTTTAGTTACGTCCCTAGTATTTGGTAGATCTACCTAGATTGGTTCTTCATACAGTTGCAAAGTATAACCAGTTTAGTCTGGTCCTTGGATTCGATAGGCTTACCTACGATGGTTTCTCATATAGATTGTTAGGTATAACCATCTTATTTTGGTTCCTTGAATTTGATACGTTTTCCTATGCTGGCGTCTCATACATTTGGTAGGGAAAAACCAGTCTAAATTGGTCGCTAGAAGTTGTGAGGTCTATCTAACCTAGGTTCCAATACAGTCACCAAGAACGACCAGTTTAGTAAGATCCCTTGTACTTGGTAGGTCTACATATATTGGTTTCTCATACAGGTGTTAGATATAACCAGATTAGTTAGATCCATTGTACTTGAGGGCTCTTTATATCTTGGTTTTCCGTACTATTACTAGGTGCGACCGTTGCAGGTAGATCCGTCGTATGTGGGAGATCTTTATTTGTTGATTTTCCATACTGTTGCTAGGTCCGACCGTTGCAGATTGATCCGTCGTATTTGGGAGGTCTTTAAATATTGGTTTTTCATACTGTTACTAGGCCCGACCGTTATAGATTGATCCGTCGTATTTGGGAGGTCATTAAATGTTGGTTTTTCATACAGTTGCTAGGTCCGTCCGATGTAGTTTGATCCTTTGTGTTTGGGAGGTCTATCTAACCTGGGTTTCCTTACAGTTACTAAGAACGACCAGTATAGGTAGATCCTTTGTATTTGGGAGGTCTGTCTAAAATGGTTTTCTATACATTTTCTATGACCAACCGGTGTAGGTTGAACTTTTGTATTTGGCAGGTCTATCTAAAATGGTTTCCTATACAGTTACTAGGCATGACCGATTTAGGTTGGCCCTTTGAGTAGGTTTATGGAGCTGCTGGCGATAGGTAGTAGGAACCGATGTGTACCGGAATAAATTATGCTTTATGTAGGGAATGAAATGGTTTGACTTATTTCTTATTGTAAGATTGGCTTAGGTTATAGGTAGCAGATCGGTGTGTCAAAGGGCACGATTTGTTTGTCGTTACTAGGTAATCTTGTGCGGTTGCATTGGAAGTTTCGCGATAGTCGTAGGTAGATTTTATACTCCTGGGCTTAGTGGGTATTGGTAGGTTATAAGTGCATACTGTACCTAAGTATGTTGGAGTTATTAGGGGCATTCGTCGACTCGGTGTCCCACACATTATGGTATTGATAGAAAGACAGCGTTCCGCAAGTATTATCATGTTTCAATATATTTTAAAGATAGATTGTGGTGCGTTTTTATAAGGTATCTAGGTACTTTCGCATTTTTGATTTTATTTCTGAACTCAATTTTGGGTACCCGATATTTATATTTAGTTTCATTCTTTCGTTCATTTAGGTTCTTTTATTTACTTCCTTACTTTCAAGGATTCCGAATTTCGATTGTGTACAGATGATTAACCCTTTGGACGTAGTGGTGCCACAGTTGCCTACGACTATTCTTACGGCAATTTACCTGAACCAGGTTATAGTTGCCGGCAATCCTGTATTATGCAGTTGCGTACTTTTACCCGTCGTGAAACTGAAGTTAACTTTAATTTCATTAAACTGAAGTTAACTTTCATATATTAATAGGTAATTAAATTAACTTAGTAATTTGCGGTTCTTGTACACTTGCGAGTAATCATAAATATTTTAGGATTTTAAACATTTTATAATTTTATTTGGAAATATTAATATTTTATTTAGATGCCTTTGGATTGGATCTTTTAGGGCTGCTTCCTAATTAAAATAATTTAGAAACTTTAAAATGTTTTGGTATTTTAAATATTTTTTTTTTATCTTTTTTTTTTGGAATTAATAATATTTCACTTAGGTTTCGTTTAGGTTGGGGTGATTAATGGTGCTTCCAAATTAAAATAATTTTAAAATTTTATTTTATTTTATTTTATTTTATTTTATTTTATTTTATTTTATTTTATTTTATTTTATTTTATTTTATTTTATTTTATTTATAAATGAATATTTTAGAAACTTTGCAATATATTGGGACTTTAAATAAATAAATAAATAAATGCTGCTTCCAAATTAAAATTATTTTAGAATTTTAATTTATTTTATTTTATTTAAAAATTAATAATTTTTTGGGACTTTAAATAAATAAATAAATGCTGCTTCCAAATTAAAATAATTTTAGAATTTGAATTTATTTTTATTTTGGAAACTTTGCAATATTTTGGGACTTTAAATATATTTTTTTATCCTTTTTTGGAATTAATAATATTTTACTTAGGTGTTGTTTAGTATGGATTAATTTATGCTGTTTCCAAATTAAAATAATTTTGGAATTTTTATTTATTTTATTTATAAATAAATATTTTTAGAAGCTTTGCAATATTTTAGGACTTTAAATATTTTTCATCCTTTTGGAAATTAATAATATTTTCCTTAGGTATCATTTAGTTTGGGGTATTTAATCCTGGTTTTAAATTTAAATACGATTAGATTTTTTTTATTTAATTTATTTTATTTACTTTTGAAATTTCATTACAATCCACACTTGCGTATTTTTAAGGAGTCAACTTTTATTGCGTATTTTTGCAAAATTTTGGAGTTAACTTTTACTGCGTATTCTTATCCAACATTAATAGAAGTCAACTTTTATTAATTCAATATCACATTAAATAATACTTATATTAAAACATTTCTTTAAATAAAATTAAACGGGATTTGTTTCATGGTTGAGTTTATAATTTTAAACCAAAATACTTAAATTTCGGTTTGCATAAATATTTATGGGTTTTAAATAAGTTTATCTTAAATCACAATGGTTGTTTATTATCAGCCTTCTAGTAATACAATGAGGATATTATAAAATTAAATTCAAATAATACTAAAGACGTATTATCTATTCCGGTTCTTGTAAGTTAATTCAAAGACAATTACTTACTTGAATGTAATGTTGGAGTTAATCATACTTAGGCCAAGCAGGTCAGTGCCTCGATAGCTATACCCTATACTAAGATGGAATGGGATACTATCACCAAGTTGGTTAAAGTCACCATTACCTTACTAAATTAATATGGTTAAAGTATTACCAAGTGATTATACAGTTGAATTGAAACTGGAAGGTTGTAAATAAATACCTATTTTGCTTAAATAATATTGATAAACTGCTGTTGTGAGAAACGATGACTCAGTAGTAATAATAAATCTTTTTCCAAATTCAAAATTCCAATTGTGTATAAATTATGCACTTTTGGCTTCTCATTAGTAAATTCCTGGTGAGGAATGGTGATTCAGGAGCGGAGGAGATGGCTGAATCCCGCATCCCTTTAGGGATGCGGTAATAGGTAGTCACTTCTCTCACATAGGCAGTACACTTCCGTTAACCTTGAATCTTCAAAGCTAAACCATGTAACATTCTTGCTGTTATTCATTAACTTCTCACTTGTTTAATTAACAATAATTTACTATTATGAAACAGGTTACTTCTATTTAAGTTGCTTTTCCTTCTGCTCTCGAATACATACTTCGCAATCTTACCCTCATTCAATTATTATGGTTCGGACTTAGCTGCGCACTCTTACCCATATTAATAGCCTTACTTGACTTTTTACGAACGATATTTACTATTTAGTGGAATTATATTTTGCTTCTTAATCATTTATTAACCATAATCAAGTTTGCAAAATGTACTTAAATTTTATATGCGGTTCTTATTAGTTTCAATTCATTAACTTGTTGTATTTAACTTTAACTATTGTTCTGACACTATATTACTTCTTTACGCATAGTTTACTCAGCTGTTAGGGAATTTATTATTTTGGGATAGTAAGTTATTGTATAGGGGTTAAGTTAGTTAAATACCATTCCGTATCACAAAACAACCTTGGGATACTACAAACGGTTTACAACGTAGGACACACTATGACGATCACACATGGCCTTATATTATGAACCTTCGTGAACCCAACTCCGGTAACCAAGTTTTAGATTTAGCTTAGGATTTTACTTACACGGTTTCATTTACAGTTAGGTCACTTTATCGTTCACAGTTAGGTCGCTTTATCATTTAGTTAGTACGCGTTCACTAGTTAGGTTAGCTAGGATAAAAAAAAAAATCGTAGGCAGGGTGTTGTTACAAAATCTGTGGAACCTCGAAAATATTGCCGAGCCGCACGCACCTAACCGAACGGATTCCCCAGCCAGTGCTAATCATAGACTATAATACTGATGACGTCATCAACGCACGCGTACAGTGTAACCATTTAAAAAGATTTAGTTTTTGTCAATGCTGCCAGACTGTCCCATTAACATTACCTCCCAGTAAAGTTTGCTGTTCACCGTCCGTGTTCCAGTTTTTCTTTTCGAAAGTTTCGAAGTTTTTGGAGTCTATGTCCCTCTTAAAGAATAAAAAAATTACATTTTCACATTTTGCTTATTTGACATTTGCAACTTTAATTTTAAGCTTTTTTGACATTTTAATATTTGAGATTCCGTCCTTTTAAATTCAATTGACATTCTGTTACCTTAACATTTAGACATTGGGAGAAAATGATTTCTGCTTCTTCTTAACATTTTGTTACGTTTACATTCTAGCAATTTTACATTTTGTTACTTTGACGAATTGGCATTTTGCTTTTCTGCACATTCTACTTCCTTGAACAATAATATTTTTTAAAGTTGAAACAGCGGGACCTGTAATATGTTCAAAAGTTTTGTTCCACCGTAGAACATAGAACGTAGAAAATATTCCGACCTGTTCTATTGTAGAAGTGATCAGTTGGACATATGGGAACAAAGGGAAGCTGCGTGGTGCACGCACGGAGAAAGTTCTGCAGTTAAGAAAGTCGGCTGCTTGAACGTGCCTCTGGTGTAAAATGACAGCAATTATTATTTGAAATATGAAAATGTTTATTAGGCAAACATACATACACATACGGAAAAATTACCCATTAAATTGGGAGGAAAGTACTCTCTTGGCAACACCAATTCTATTCGATGCGGCTGTGCTTGCGGCTAGGTATGCGAGGCCATCCGCATTATTCAGCGCGTACGGCGAGTACGTTGCGGGTGTGCGGGTATACTTCCTTTTGCCAAATGACAAAACGTGATGACATGAATAGCAAAAGAGTAAATGCAGAAGTATGGCAGAAGTTTTATTCTCTATGAGAGTTTCAAAGAGTATGTAATACTTGCAGGGTAGATGGGGTAAAATGGTACCTACCCCTGATTAGAAGTTTAAAGGCATCGTTGAAAGAAGTTTCCAAATACGAATTCGTATCACCCTATGCAGTTCCTGTGGCATGGTCTGTTATATTTTTGCCGTTGTAATGCCAGTCTCAGCTTGCCTATTATTATTATTTATTTAATAAAGTCATATAGATCATAAAAATGTGCAAGTATATAAATCATAAAAATATGATTAATAGAATGTTTACTATTTTGAAGAAATTTTTCCACAAGATAGTATTTTTTGGAACACTTGGTGTTTTAATCAAACACTAGATATTGATATTAACTTTTTGGTTACAAAGTTAATACAAACGAAGCAAGCGGAAAAAATTCACACCGCCGGCGGGATTCGAACCCACGTCTTCTGACAAGCCGGGTCAGACGTGTTAAGCCGCTACACCACGGCGGGTTCTGCCCGAGGCGGCGAAATTGTGATCCACTTGCTTCGTTCATATTGCTTTGTCACTTGACTACTCACGGGTAGCTTGAGCGCCATCTATGACTTTGTAGTAGAACTATACAGTCACTCAACTGACAACATTACGTATGTACAAGTTGACGAGAGATGGAGCTTTTTCCGTATGATTAATAGTGTTGTTGTAGTCGCTTTTGTTGCTTGTCTTACGTACGAACCCGGCTATAACATAACATAACATAACAGCCACAAAAGTCCACTGCTGGACATGGGCCTCCCCCTATCGGGGGGTATTGCCATACTCACCACGCTTGGCAGGCGGATTGGCGAGCGCAGTGCATGTTGGTGCATTAACAAGGAACGCTGCTGCCCATTCCCTGGATGAGTATCCCTTAGTTGCTTTTTACGACACCCACGGGTAGAATTGGGGTGACGCTATTCTAAGCCGGCATCACACGGCATACACAGGGGATTGTCTGCGCTGTAGTTGTTTTTACGCATTCTGGGTCCTAAAAACTGCTCCATTTTACCCTTATTTCCTCTTAGTACCTACTTTATGTTTGTGTCACAGATGTCAGCAAAATCAAGGAACCGGAATTTTGACCGAAATAAAACACAAAAATATACTTTTTAACATAAATTGTGATTCCTGTTTCGCCTAAAGATGATTAATATAAGATTTTGATCCAAAAAACGTATCATCTTGTTTACATTTCATGAGATTCTTAGCCATTAGATAAAGGGGGGCCTAGATTTGATAATTGCCTTTATGGGATATCAAATATTTTTTTACGTCTGTAAAAATATTTTTTATTAAGAAGCGGTTTGTTTCCATTGTCTCTATGCACCCTAGCAGTAGATATTTGGAGAGCTGTCCCTTACACCCTGTAGGTACCAATAGTTATTTAATTTTGCAGACATAGTTGATAATATGATGGGCAGACTTAATTATAAGAGTTTCCAATTGACTACGCAACCCTAAAAATCATAAAAATATCATAAGATAGTTCTGTCATGTACACTAAGCTTATTAAGGCACTGTCCTTACTGGCGGCTTAGTATGGTACCTACTCTCTAGTGACTTTATTAGTTTTGCTATGATACGATAGACATAACAATAGCAAATGGTATGTAGGTAAGTATCTTTAGTTTCTTTCAATAATACAGGGTGGTAATTTAAATGCGTGCCATAGCTTCAGGGTAAGGTTGGTTACGATAATCCTTTATCGTTGGCGTTAAAAATAAAGAAAAAAATTGTTCAGTTTCATAGTCTGATCTGAGTTCTATCAGTATTCGAAGTCAAAGACACTTACTCCCCATATAGTATGACAAAAACTTAATTATCCTGACTATATTCCTACTAAATTTTTCTTTTCTTCATTCCGTCTGGAAATCCAAGTCGTCCAACGATCCGATGAACCCTGGTGTCAGAGTTTTTCAACTGCCTACTATAGGTAAGTAGCGGGCCTCAGACCGCCGTTTAAGTAATCATAATCATTGTCAGCAACTGGAACCGACACCTTTACCATGCCTTCTGAGGCCTGGAATCATCTTTCTTATCGAACAATTACTCCACCGGGAATCGATTCCGGAACCTTCGCGTCATCGGAAGTCAAATAAAATTAAAATTAATCATTTGGAATTCAAAAAGCCAGATACTAAGATGTAATTCAATTAATTATGCATAGCATAACAGTTTTAGTAATTTGAAGATGATTTAATTATAATTTTATTTGAATTATCAAACCTTCGTTCTCAAGGATTCGACCTGTTGATATTGATGTTCAAACGGGTCGAAAATACCTTTCTATTTTCGCCTTTCAGAAATATCATTTACACAAAGTCACTTTAAACAACGTTGTATAAATACTATTATTATTTAATTAATTATTCGAACCCTCTTCAATAATAATTGCGCCTGCCAGATATAGCCCTTTAAAATGTACATTATTGAACATAGGATGGGTACAGCGAGTCTCACATTGCTTCGTTGTAGGTGCGGTGATATCTACGGTTTTAAACTTACATCTAAACGTGCATGTGCCAGTCTCCAATTCCACCTTCATTTGAAGAGCGTGCGGAAAGTCATCCCGCTCCCGTATCGGCATATACAGCCATGAAAAATCTTGCCCCAGACACTGAATAAATCGTCTGTCACAGACGTACGAGGCCAATGATGATGATGATGAAACTTACACACATACTCATGTCACGCCTAGTAGGCAGAGCGTAAACGACTGCAAAAAACGGCCATTTATGCCATGTGCGACAAAAAAATTTGAGTATCACTATAATGAGAGGTTGTCAGCCTGTCGCCTTGAATTGCAATATACATCAACTTTTAAATCCCTTAGTCGCTTCTTACAACACCCACGGGAAATATATGGGGTGATGCTAGTTTAAATCGACACCACAAGGCGATCATGCTTCGTAACTCACACTTTCATGAATCATCATACTTCCAGAAATTGAGCTAAGCGGGTCGTCACGCTCCGGAGTTTCGGACAAAGGCACAGAAAAAGCCTTGCGGCGGTCCGAATGCATGCACCCACAACCCGTTTAGGTGCATAATGTCCATTTTGCATAATGTCCATTGGTGAAAAAATGTAATTCAGTACACCGGAGGAACGGACTCCGATGCTAGTGTGAGGCTCGCCTATTATCAATTTGCAGATATCGTTGGCTATTCAAATATTATCATTACGTGCTTTCGGTGGTTTTAAGCCTAAATTCTGGTTAAAATTTGTTGTTTGAAATGGAAATTTTCTAACTAAGTTTGGGATTGGTGTTTATCTTGGTCATAGATTGTTTGCTTGATCATAAATTATACAGGGATCGATTTCCACCGTGAGGAGAAGCTACTCGATGATACAGTAAAACCAATTAGTTGTAAAACTTCCCAGGAGACGGAGCTCTGCCAAGTTAGTGCCCAAGACACACTTGCTTAATTCACAGGAGAACCGCGGTACCCCAGTAGGTAGTGGCGTTGGCAGTACAGATGCCGAAGGTCTAGCATAATAAAAAAGCCCAAAGGATGTCAAGGTACTCACTCATGAATAAAACTGAATATAAGGCGCAAGCTGCACAGAGTAGACGTGAGACGTAAGATGGGATCTGTCTAACAAGTGATTTTCAGACACGTGTGCCATGGTGATACCGTTTGCCTATAAATTGTATGAAACAGAAGAGACAAAGCATCGACGTGCATCAGAATCTCATTGATAACGACTGACGATCGCTAGTCTGACAGATGTCATGTTGCGCTTCACATCGCACGTCTACTCTGTGAAGCTTGCCCCTAAGGGAGGAACATTTGTCTAACATGTATCAGACGTTATCGATGCGACGCGCGTCTGACGTGTTTAGCTTTGTCTCTTCTGTTTCATACAATTTATATGGAAACGGTTTCAAGCGTCGCGATGTCGCATGTCTCATGTCTCCGACGATCACTTATTTGACTGATGTCATCTTAGGTCTCACGTCTTACGTCTACTCTCTACTACGAAGTCTCAAATATTTATATCTAATGTTGTTGTATAGTTTTAAGATACTAATATTACCCATACATTTAGGAATAATTTAAGTATGTGTTTTCCGTCCACTGTGACCCTAAGATGGTCTCACAGAATACCAGCGCTGTAGATAGCTACTGCTACCTGCCGCACATGCTGAGTGGGGACCATTTTCGGCACATATGCGCAATAACATGTAGTTATTTTAAGTAGTTTTTAAATGTAACTGTTGAATGTTTGATTGTTGTTGTGCTGTGACCGAAATAAATTTATTTTCTTTCTTCTTTCTTCTTACTCTGTGGAATTTTCCCATAAACGAGATCAAAATGTTGTGTATAAATAATAATGTCACTCATACTTAGCGTATTTATTTGAATTTCTTCTGACGTGTTTCTTGGATTAATTTGTTCCTAGTACATTGACCCCCCTTGGGGTCACTACTCTCTTTTTGTTACTCATCATTGTACTGTAAATGTGAAATTTATTCTTCTGTTGTTGCTCGTTCATTATACAGGTGTAATATATTACTTCGTCTCAATTTATCTTTCCCGGTTGAGATGTCAGTAAAAGATTCGAAAAGACGTTCTGTCTGGGAGTTCATACAACTTAAACAGGCTTGGATAAGGGTTCCTTTTGTAAAATATACCTACAACGACTAAGTTTTTTTTTATTTGTGTGTTTTCTAACCGAACCCACTTGCTTTACTGCCTTCAGGTTATTGCAAAGTTGATTTGGAAGGTAATCTTATCTGTTGTAATTTTTTATTAGGGTTTATAGGTGTAACGTCAACGTAACATTTATTTACGCTCTCGCTACCCCACAAGGGATATAGGCGTGATATATGTGTATGTTTGTATGTAACCTACAAGTATGTACTGTAAATCGTTTGTATGTATCCTATAGGTATGTACTGTAAATAATGTTGCTACTATTATTACGCTACCCTTCAGTCACGAGCCGATTCTCACTTTACCTATCAACCTGAAAGCCCAAAGGATCGCCCCTTTCATTCACAATTTAGACATGCTTAGACACAAGGTATTATCGCCAACATATCTACCTATAAGAGACCATGGTATAATAAGATACTCCGCCTGGTATTCCATTCCGAGACTCGTGAATCACGTGACTGACACTTGCCTACGTCATCATGCTTGTGGGTTACCAGAATTACCCACTCTTATGATTATTTTTGTAAATCATATAAGATACTGTTAACTAATAAATACAATTTATGTGTTGTTGTAAAGTTCATGTTAATACACACGTAAATCTAAATTATAAAATTATTAATAAATATTTTAACTCATTTTTCTGAGATTAAATTTACCTCATAATGTATTTTATTGAAATGAAGTGGCAATACTAGTGACGTAGGCAAGTGTCACTCCAGGAATGTAAGTAAATGTTTTATTAGACTATGTAAGCGACCAACTTTTAATTATTTTCAGTGGCGAAGGGCTTATACACGCCGATTCCCACTGGCTTACCTTCAGAAAAACCAGCCGTTGCGAAGAGTGACAGTTTTGCCTTCGCTAAAAATGTCACTCTTCGCAACGGCTGGTTTTTCGTACAAACACTATGAATAACCACAATAGGTTGTTCCCTTAAATGAATAGGTGGATTTCCAAGCAATAGTACATTGTATTACAAATATATCTCTCATTCAGTAAGCGGTTTCAGCTTCTGGGAATTGTACATTCGCATATTAATAGCTTAAGGTTGTTCACACATGCTCCGGACTGTTGCGTATAATTTTAAAATCTAAAAATATTTTAAGGGGCGAATCATTCCATGAAACTGAACAAGTCTCCCAAAGAATAATAGGTCATTATTAGTAAAAATAGTTTGGACCTCCCATACAAATTAGCTTGGTCAGCTGGTAGTTTTTTTTATTATTATTATACCTAGTTTACTAGATCCTTCTGCTAGGCAAAGGCCTCCCCCGTGGTCTTCCATTTCTTACTGTCCCGTTGGCGTAGTGGATAGTACCCCTGCCTTCTACGCCGAGGGCCGTGGGTTCGATTCCCACCGACACAAATGTTTGTAAAGACAATTTTCAGATATTTGTGTTTAGTCTAGGTGTTTTCTAAATATGTATAATATGTATTTATTTACAAAAAAAAAGTATATAAGTAGTATATCAGTTGTCTAGTTCCCATAGTACAAGCTTTGCTTAGTTTGGGGCTAGATGGCGCTGTGTGTCTCGTTTAGGGATATTTATTTATTATTTATTATTAAACTACCCTGGCCTAACTAGCCTTAGTAATTAAATTACAAAACAGCAACATCTTTTGACGCTGTTGCTACATATTATGGTATTATTAACTAATTCATTATTTATACAGGCCACATACTACACGTATTTATTACACGACGTTTTATGACCCTGACTGCAGCAAATTATCTTACAGACTATAGCTTCATAGAAAACTTCACGCCTTACAAATAGGTGATTTTTAAATAATCCGTATTTATGACCATACCGCATACCGGAAAGTCACACGGCGCGTATGAAAACCACCTATTATTATTCTCGAATTGATGAGTTTGATAATACAAAACAATTTTAATAGGTAAATTAATTCTGATGTTAAAATTAACGTCCGACATAAATAAGTCGTAAGTAATTAGTTTAATTATTATGGCTTTGGCGAATTTAATAATTTTGCGTTATCATTAATTTCTCACGATTAAACAGTCAAGTTTGTGGAATATTAATTTAATATTATTTTGAAGGTTGATGTAAAATAGGTCCAGTGTTGGTTTTGTACAAATAATGTCGAAACTAAATTCTTTGGCGTAGAAATTATTTGATGATCTCTTTGGCCGATTTCGGCCATGGAGATACACAATACAGTGTTCTGAATGACTCTCAAACTTTTGTTGGACGTCACTGGACGTGGTGTGAATGGTCGTTTTTAACAGCCATTTACGCTCTGCTTACCCCGCATGGGTTAAAGGCGTGATATAGGTATGTATGTATGTATTTTGTGTTCAACAAAACGTGTTGCGCCGACCCCAAATAATTGGGATAAGGGCAGGAAGATGATGATGATGATAGGTATGTATGTATGTTTCGTTGCAATTTTGGGTAAGTGACGATTATCTGAAGAAAAAATCGTATGACGCTGCCGTGATCAAAATTCTTGATATCGTTTTAGAATTTGTTATCCCGAACTAAATTTCTAGCACTTTGGGCCAATATTAAAAGGTATTAATATACAACTGACCTGAATTGACCTGTGTCATGAAAGCAGTGAGATAATTACAAATCCAGGTACAAAATTGAATTTAGTCTAGTCTGGTAGCTGAAAATAGCTATCATATTACGTTTATGCAAATCTCGTTACGAGTATAACTATGAGCAACGTTTCAATCTAGTCTTACTACCATACCTAGACGTCTCAGACCTCAGACTAGTGTTGTGTATAAATAACTTGTCTTTGCAATAGCCTATCGATAGTTTTGTTTTCTATTCTTGCTGGAAACTGCGCCGACAAACGACCTAATGAGTTAATGTTTCTATACCTCGTTCTGAATAAGTAGTAGGCCTTTGACGTGTACGTGTACGTTTAACAACCACAATGAAAATAATCATAGATAGCCTCCGAGACGCTCAAGTATCCTTCAAAATGCTAAACCATCTTTCTTATACACATTCAAGATCAGCCTGTAATAAATATATTTAATCAGACTCGATAAATAATCTGACACAGAAGAACAAATCAACTTTGTATCCCTTAAATTTTGAATAACTATCTCCTATCAAAGATTCGGCAAACCGACCGACAGATGGACCGATGACAAAGATGACAGTTAGTAGTGACTGGATTTCGCAAACAAGATATCGTATCTTATTATGGCGTTCCTTGGGGGGCCGGTACGTTCATCCGTGGAGTGTTAAAGGCTGATGTGATGTGACACTTGAAGACTTTATCGATATTTCCACTGATTTCGTAGAACATCACTATCTGAACGTATGTCGGCAAAGGTCGTACCAGTACGCTCAATTTCTAGTTTCAAACTCCTCGCAAGATCGAGTTACCTACTTAGCATTTAGCGACGATGTTCCATCTATGTTATGAACTAAGTTATTACTATGAACATTAACCTGTGTAACCAAATGAATATCTCGTCCGGATTTGCTACTTTTACATGACATTGGCTTAATAGTGAGGCAGAAAAGTCCATTGTTTCAAAGAAGAAGACTTAAATAAAACAAAGATAAGACGATAAACACGGATGTATGTGCCGGATGGATTGGCGGTATATTTCCGGTAAGGTGTAAATGACTATTTATTTATACCTATATAGGTACCATACCATGGGCAAATGCGACGACACCTACTCCCGTGCGACTGTCAAACACCTACACCATGCCATACTGTCAAATATTGCAACAACATTGTGCGGCGTATTTATGCATCATTGGACCACCTGCATCTTTAGACAGTTTTTCTCAAGGAAAGTTGCGTATCATCAACGTAAAATAGCAGACATCTCTCAAATAACGGGTCGTCGGCAACGTGAGACATGTGACATTGCGACGCTTGAAATCAATTTTTTCATTTAAATGTATAAACAAAAATGACAAAGCTACGTGCTTGAGACGCGCGTCGCATCAATAACGTCTGATAAATATGTAGACTAGCTACAGATACGACAGTCACTTGTCCCACTACCACAGATTACATATCCCACTACATTATTGTTCATCTCTTGGCGCTAGTGTCGCGCATTAACCATAGATGTTAATTAGGACCATAAGGAGATAGTAAATCCAAAAAGGTAGTATAATTAATAGTGCTGTCCATCGAAACATTTATCGCCATCGATTATTAGTGCTGTGCGGTCATTATCGATAAAACTGCGGCATTCTACTGTAGGGTATACTGTATTGATTTTGATTAAATTAATAAGAAATTGTAAATAAAACTTCAGAAAATGGGATTAAATTGTCAGTTTATTAAATTTTCAAAATACATTTATTCAAAGTAGTTTACAAACTTACCACATTACCACTTACAAAGAGTTTTATCGGAAAGTTCCATTGCGATGTTTGATAAGAATTAATTCAACATACATGATAAAGTTATTTCGGCCTGGCGTTTTAGGTAGATGTAGAAGCTTGTACAGTGTTCACAAAAATGGGCGAAGGTTGCACATGAATATTTGCTTTTCCCGCAAATTAGGTGAGGTCAGAATCATCATTATCATAAGATCGGGTCTTGAAGTAATTATGGTCACTCAAAGCATTTTGATCTGAAAGGAAAACCCTTCATGTTAAATAAATAATTAAATGCAGCAAATTGTACACAAAAAATTGCTCTGCTCACTTATGCACACACAAAGAACCACGAGCAAACATATCCAAATGAAGAATCATCATATTTAGGTAATCACCCCGTAACCTAAAAAGGTACAGCTTACCTACCACGTTTCAGGTCATGGTCCACTCCTCAGGTCCACGCATCCGAAGGTTTTGCGAAGGTAGAATCTCCAACAACTCGAGAAATAAATAATAAATAAACTCAAGCATTCATTAATGCGAGGACTAGATACTCATAAAATTCCGTAAATTTCACCGAAAATTTAATCAACAACAGACGCCACGTTGAAATTTTGAAAAGTCTTGTCATAGAAGTGTCTTTGTCACAGATGAATTGACTGACAATAATTTTCTTCATTCCATATTTAAATTCTGCCGCCACAGTCAAATAAGCGATAGCAGCGACGAGCGTCGAAATTTGGAACTACAACTGACACCCCCCTGGACTACTTATTGCTTGCTTGACAGATGTAGTGTTGCGCGTCGCGTCGCGTGTCTATTCTATGGAGGTTGCCACTTGAGTTTCTAGTATCAGCATCACACTTTAGGAAAATCTCAGCCTATAGGTAAAAGTATTCTTTGGTAATAATTTAACCTACTACTACAACTACAACCACAACAGGTCAGTGCTGGACATGGTCCTCGTCAAATTGGGGAGCATTGCCACACTCACCATGC
>JANFCV010000610.1:0-41321 GCA_024500475.1 Phthorimaea operculella
AAATTGATCGGTAATTTCCAGTGTATGTTAATTATTGGGAAGGAACTTGATGTAAATATTGTCTGGCGGTTGTTTAAGGCTTCATTTTATCAAGTAAAGCCTGCGGGGAATCACCACAATTAACACCAAGAGTTTGGGATAAATTAATTAGAAGTCATTGGGATCATCGGATCGTTCACCGACAAGGTGTCCCATTCTACAAGAAAAATCGATGACGTAAGTAGGTAAATAGTCATAATACTGGCAATTAGCTTGATTAGAACTTTAGGTTCAGATCAAGGGTCTAACATAATTTTTGAATTGTTTGGATTACAAAATTTTTACAGAGCTGTCTGTTCATGCTGTTCCATTAACAAATCCTTAGAGCCTTTGGGGGATAGAGCACATACTTTGACAGCAAAGTTAAAAACACGAATTTTGCCTCTGCTTGCCTCAAAGCTTATTATTTCTTAGTAATTTAGTATTAGGTATAGATAGAACGTTTTAAGTAGAATTAAGTTCTTAAAGATAAAAGTACTCTAAATATTCTCTGAAGAAATAAATTCGGTTGAACTTAGGTAGACAAGATATATTAGAAAACTAGCTGCCTGTCAGCGGTTTCACCCGCTGCAACCTATTGTTCCGCGGGAAAGAAGCATTATTCGCCAAGAGATGTCGCTGTTAGTTTTCAGCGAAAACGTTTAAAACGCGAATCGGCTCAGTCACGCCACCTATTTCAAAAATATTGGAAAATGCGTGATCCCGTGGGAATGAGACATTTTTCCGTGGTAAAAAGTATCCTATGTGTTATTCCAGATGCCCTTTTATATTTCTGCAAAGTTTCGAAGTTAATCTAATCAGCCATTTTTGCGTGATGTCGTAACAAACACACACACAAACATCCGCCTTTATAATATTAGTAGGATGAAAATATCTAAACAAGTGATTCGCCTACTCTGTTTTGGGCAATCAGAAAGCGTTAGGTGGGAGGTGCAAAAGTGTGGCAAAAAGAAGATTTGACATTTCGATATAGTGCCATTATTTCACGGGACGATTGCTGTTATAAAAACTGGAGTCTTAAATGTAGATACCATCATAACCAACCATAACAGCCACAACAGTCCATTGCTGGACATGGGCCTCCCGCTATGGGGGGTATTGCCATACTCACCAAGCTAGGCAGGCGGATTGGTGAGCGCAGTGTAACATGTTGCATTTACAGGGAACGCTGCTGCCCATTCCCTGGATGAATGAATACCCCTTAGTCGGTTTTTACGACACCCGCGGATTTAACTGGGGTGATGCTTTTCTAAGCCGGCATCACACCCACTGTACTACACAGCGCGGCCACGGTCACGGATCGGGTCCAAATTTTGTAGAATAATTGTACCTAAATTGTACTATTTAGTACCTCAAGAGAAAAAAATTGTACCTCTCAATTTATTGAGATATTGATACTTTATGTGGCCGCGCCTGGAAGCATCCTTCCTGGCGCGGCCACGCTCATATCTCACGAATGTTTAGATATTATCGAAAGCGAGATGTGCCAAAAAAATGTACCTAAATTGTACCTCCTAAATACCTAATCTCACATATCTAGCAATATTCAGACAATATTCAGGTCGCAATATTCAGACAGTACGCGACCAGCATAACTTGACCTCATGCTTAGGCTGGCCATGTTACTATGATAGCGAGGACCTATTTAATAAGATTTCAATGAACAAGTATGTATGAGTTGGAGTAGAGGTCCCATTGGTCGAAAATGACAAAATGGCGATTTCAAAAAACCCCTGCCCGTTACTTATGATTATGACGCGGGCGTTATTCCTGATCCTGATGACAACTGTCAAACTTACAACTTGATTATCTCAGAAACCACGCGTGCTGGAGTACTACTTTCTTAGAGGAAGTTATAGGAAATGATGAGAGCCACATTTCGGATGACAGCTGTCAAACTTACAACTTGACTATCTCGGAAACTACGCGTGCTGGAGTACTACTTTCTTAGGGGAAGGCAGTGTACGATCACCTCGTTCGGCTTTTGCGTCGGAAGTGAAACTCTTGCTTTTTTTCCACATACCTAGTCTCCACTTTTGTTTATTGAAGGTATATGACAGAAAATATATGCCACGTTCGAACCACGTTAACAACTTGAAAACTTGTAGTTTTAGGTTAGAGTTGAGTCAGCTGTCAAATGAGCTAAACTAAAACTGTTTCACTGCTACTGCCATCTACGGTAATTTGAATGCAAGAACTTTTTCGCTCATCAAACTGGATGGCGCTGGCAGTACTTTCCGTCTTGGTATTGTAATAAAATAAGTAATATTTTTTTTTTCTGTTCACAATGGAGTATATTAAATAAATATGTATATGTAAGTTTATTATAAGACGTATTTGTGTAGGTATATTCTAGAAACTAATATATATGTATAGTATCTAGGTATTTATTTGTATTAATAGGCATAATTTGTTTTTCTTTCCTTATTTTGATGTTTTTACACCCGAGTGCACCCGTATCTTTCTCTCTGTTTACCCTCTGGTTGGCCGGTAGAGAATGCCGCGTGGCATTAGGCCCGCCTTTTGTACTATGTGCAATAAAGTATAAAAATAAAAAAATAAAATAAATAAATAAATAAAAGTTATAGGAAATGATGAAAGCTACATTTTGGATGACAGCTGTCAAACTTACAACTTGATTGTGGCTCTGGAACTGCATGCTACACTACTAGTTTCTTTGGAAAAGTTGTAGGTCTTGCCAAGATCTACATTTTAAGTGACAGCTGTCAAACTTTTAACTCGTTTATCTCGTTAAGTGTGAATGCTATACTACTAGTTTCTTTGGGAAAGTTGTAGGCCTTAACGAGATCTACATGACAGGTGTCAGCTGTCATACTAAAAAGTCGTTTATATCGGAAACTATGCGTGCTAGACTATTGGTTTCTTTGGGAAAGTTGTAGGTCTTAACGAGATCTACATGACAGGTGTCAGTTGTCATACTAAAAAGTCGTTTATATCGGAAACTATGCGTGCTAGACTATTGGTTTCTTTGGGAAAGTTGTAGGTCTTAACGAGATCTACATGACAGGTGTCAGTTGTCATAATAAAAAGTCGTTTATATCGGAAACTATGCGTGCTAGACTATTGGTTTCTTTGGGAAAGTTGTAGGCCTTAACGAGATCTAAATGACAGGTGTCAGCTGTCATACTAAAAAGGCGTTTATATCGTAAACTATGCGTGCTAGACTATTGGTTTCTTCGGGAAAGTTGTAGGTCTTGCCAAGATCTACATTTTAAGTGACAGCTGTCAAACTTTAAACTCGTTTATCTCGTTAACTGTGCATGCGACACTACTAGTTTCTTTGGAAAAGTTGTAGGTCTGGATGACATCTACATTTTAAGTGACAGCTGTCAAACTTTAAATTCGTTTATCTCGTTAAGTGTGAATGCTACACTACTAGTTTCTTTGGGAAAGTTGTAGGCCTTAATGAGATCTAAATGACAGGTGTCAGCTGTCATACTAAAAAGTCGTTTATATCGGAAACTATGCGTGCTAGACTATTGGTTTCTTCGGGAAAGTTGTAGGTCTTGCCAAGATCTACATTTTAAGTGACAGATTAAAAGCTAGTAGTGAAGCATTTACAGAAAACAAAATAAACGAGTTTAAAGTTTGACAGCTGTCACTTAAAATGTAGATGTCATCCAGACCTACAACTTTTCCAAAGAAACTAGTAGTTTCGCATGCACAGTTAACGAGATAAACGAGTTTAAAGTTTGACAGCTGTCACTTAAAATGTAGATCTTGGCAAGACCTACAACTTTTCTAAAGAAACTAGTAGTGTAGCAAGCACAGTTCCAGAGCCACAATCAAGTTGTAAGTTTGACAGCTGTCATCCAAAATGTAGCTTTCATCATTTCCTTTAACTTCCCCTAAAAAAGTAGTACTCCAGCACGCGTAGTTTCCGAAATAATCAAGTTGTAAGTTTGACAGCTGTCATCCGAAATGTGGCTCTCATCATTTCCTAAAACTTCCCCTAAGAAATTAGAACTCCAGGACGCGTAGTTTCCGAGATAATCTACTTGTAAGTTTGACAGCTGTCATCCGAAATGTAGCTTTCATCATTTACTATAACTTCCCCTAAGAAAGTAGTACTCCAGCACGCGTAGTTTCCGAGATAGTCAAGTTGTAAGTTTGACAGCTGTCATCCGAAATGTAGCTCTCATCATTTCCTACAACTTTCCCTAAGAAAGTAGTACTCCAGCACGTGTAGTTTCCGAGATAATCAAGTTGTAAGTTTGACAGCTGTCATCCGAAATGTGGCTCTCATCATTTGCTATAACTTCCCCTAAGAAAGTAGTACTCTAGCACGCGTGGTTTCTGAGATAATCAAGTTGTAAGTTTGACAGTTGTCATCAGGATCAGGAATAACGCCCGCGTCATAATCATAAGTAACGGGCAGGGGTTTTTTGAAATCGCCATTTTGTCATTTTCGACCAATGGGACCTCTACTCCAACTCATACATACTTGTTCATTGAAATCTTATTAAATAGGTCCTCGCTATCATAGTAACATGGCCAGCCTAAGCATGAGGTCAAGTTATGCTGGTCGCGTACTGTCTGAATATTGCGACCTGAGCGTAACTTGACCTCCCTCTTAGACTGGTCACGGCTCTACGGCTTTTCCAAAGGAAAATTTGGTGTATGGGAAAGTTTGTGATCATTTTTTATGGACTATCCATTTAGCTAGATTTGTGAGATTAGGTATTTGGGAGGTACAATTTAGGTACATTTTTTTGGCATATCTCGCTTTCGATAATATCTAAACATTCGTGAGATATGAGCGTGGCCGCGCCAGGAAGGATGCTTCCAGGCGCGGCCACATAAAGTATCAATATCTCAATAAATTGAGAGGTACAATTTTTTTCTCTTGAGGTACTAAATAGTACAATTTAGGTACAATTATTCTACAAAATTTGGACCCGATCCGTGACCGTGGCCGCGCTGTGTAGTACGACATGCATCACACGGCACATCAATAAAGGTACGCGTGGGTGTAACATACTATACACGTTGCTATACACTAGTTTACTTATGTTGGTCCAAGTCTATACACCAATGTGTAAAAAATAACAAATTCGCAGTTTTTTTATGGTTTTTCGCAACCACCCATAACTAGAAAATTTTGTGTCATACCTACTTAACAATCCTGCAAACCAATCCTTTAAAACATACATAATACATGTGTAACACATAACTGTAAAGATTTTATCCTTTGTCGGCCGTAAGAACACGATTGCTTTCGTAACGTGCCAACAATATACTTGAGGGCTGTATCAGTTAAAAAGTGTTTTCAAAATTCCAAGCATTGAGAGAGCAAATTGCACAAAAACTATTGGAATTAAAAATATACTTACATTAAATCTTGTAATCAGTTTCGGCGGTGCGCTTGCGAATGTTCACTGCGAGGCTAAGCGCCTGGGTTTTATACTCTAGCAATCTAGTTGCACCAACGAACCGTGGCGGAACTGCGGGAGATGTCCATTACAGATCCATAGACGCGGTAATCCAATTCCCGAGGCCTGGAGCTTTCGTATTGCATATGAACGAAATATTATAAATGCGAATGTTTGAATGTTTGTTTTCTTGACTCGAGAACGGGTGTCTTTTGATACTGAACCTCTACGTACCAGCACTATGAGCTTGATATCTGAGAACACTCAAAAGGTTACTATGTAAAGGAATTGACATGGAAAACAATTTTATTTAAGTTACAGGTAAGACCGCTGGGCAGATAGTTGAGAATAATAACTTTGTATATCTTGGGGTTTTCGCAATTAGAGCGAGTTGTTTTGTCCTTACCCTTACCCAATAATAAAATCGTAAACACTCACCATAAATTTCGAAAATAGTAACATTATTCAAACTTTCAAAGCAACGTTTCAGGCCCCTGCTTATTAGTTGGTCTAGACCTGTTTGTAATAGAGACCGACTAATTTTTTGTACTTAATCAATTCGTGCTGGGGCAATAAGTAGTATTTAATATTAAATAAGAAATTATAAGTTGTCCTTTTTTGGCACCTCTTGGGCCAAATTGGTAAGGATAAGAGGATAAGATTTATCTTGGTACCGACTAAGTCGGCTGGCTTCAGCGCGAAAGATTATCCTCTTCAAAAGATTGTTCTTGTTTAATTTTGCAAGGAAACCATAAAAAGCAAGTTTATAGTTTTTGTATATGTATACCTATTTATTCTCAACCACAGAGTAACTTATATATTGTTCTCAACTTTCAGAATTACATGACAAAATAAACCAACATAAAAATAAATCTTAAGGCTCAACGTTAGCGACACTAGCGCCACTCAGTGAAAAAAATTCACTGACTGAATACGCAAGTGATTGAGAAACCACATTATGAATTACCGACAATAACTAACAACAAAGAATTTATAGAATCAGTAAAACCTTGGAAAAACTGTGCACTTTAGTTATGTAAGCCGAAATTGCTAAAAGTGGCCACTTTTAGCAATTCCGGCTTACATAACTCATACATACCAATTTTTATACATTTTAGTAGATTTATTTATTCTTTGTGGTTAGTTATTGTCGGCAATTCATAAATTGGGCTCCAGATGACCAGCGTGTTCAGCCAGGGATTTTTTTCCTGTTTGGGGGCGCCACTAGTCTGACGTTTAGCCTTAAGTTCCACACCACACTTCATGGTTCTATTCTAGAAGTCTTCTAGAAGTTGTCCATCTTTGGCACTTCCTGCGCCAGGTTAGTGTTGGTGCCGACTGGCTTGGCTGGCTCCAGTGCAGCCCTCATCTCCAAAGCACGCATGTCCGCTTCAAGAGACTGGTTCTTGTCAACCAGGGAACAACCTATACTGGTTACTCTTAGTAACTGTATATAATCAAGAATACGGCGACCTACGGCATAGGGGAACAATAAAACCAATCTTATAGCTTTTTTATATACCTATTTATTCTCAACTTTCAGAATTACAAGAAAAATAAACCAACATAAAAACAATTCATAAGTTCCACACTTCTTTGTCCAGAAGTCTTCTAGAAGTTGTCCATTTTTGGCACCTCTTGCGCCAAGTTAGTGAGGATGAGGTTCTTGTTGGTCCCAACTGGCTTGGCTGGCTCCAGCGCAGCCCTCATCTCCAGGGCACGTACGTCCACTTCAAGAGACTGGTTCTTGTCAGCCAGGTCTATGCCGATTTCAATTGCGGATGTCTCGAGCGCGTTGTATGTCGCTCTGGAGAAGAAGAAAGTCAAGTTCAGGTGATTCAAATGCCTACTTATAAGGTAAAACGTATACAAGGGTTTTTTTAATGAGAAGTAATCCACGAAGCGAGATGGTATCGACGAGTTTAGGACCTTATCGCAGAACAGTTAGCCGCACGTCGAACGCGAAATCATGTTCAATGCGCGTCTTACTTTTTGCGGTATGCTTCATTTGTCTCTAAAACTAGAGTAGAGAGCTTCCGTAGATCAGAAGCCCCGCTTATTTTGCAAAACGTAGAATGTTTTATCGCTAATTAAATAGACATCAAGGGATGTTTCATTCATTAGTTCATTACAAACGAAACATTGATATATCAAACCACAGCCGAGCCGACCACCTGACATATTCCATTATTAGCCGCCCACATCATTCGGGGAGCCCATTCATTGTCCCTTGGGACCAAAAGGTCCTTTCTAGTTAATAAATTAACGCATTGAATAGCAACGTATTCATTTATGAAGGGGTCGGCAAGTTTGACGGGAAATTTCTGAGTAATTTCGTCTGGAACTGAAAAGGTTACCGTCCTGAAGTAACCCACATTTGACTAGAACTTATGTTGATGATTTGATATATATGTTACTCAAATTACTCTTTGATATTACCATACATTCGTTTGACCTAGTCAATTATTATTTTCGCGTAATTTCAAGCTAATAAAGAGGGGTATTTTCTTCTTTTTATAACGAAGGTTTACCGATAACTATTTAA
Organism: Phthorimaea operculella; assembly: GCA_024500475.1. NCBI lineage: Eukaryota > Metazoa > Arthropoda > Insecta > Lepidoptera > Gelechiidae > Phthorimaea > Phthorimaea operculella. The sequence goes on from JANFCV010000610.1 coordinate 7,978, forward strand.
TTCATTACCACGGTAAAAGGAAAAGTTAGTTTCCATTATCTTATCCGCAGTGATGTTTATATTCTGAGGACTACTTACTTGGCACAATCCAGTTTCTCCTGAAAAACAAGGATACTTTCCCTCAAGTTGCGTGCTTACGTCCGCTTCATCAGGTGCCAATTCTGTCCCAGATCTGTACCCCCTAGTCTCCAAGCGGGTTTCAGCCAACTTCAAGACAATCTACTTCTCGGTTAAGAGTCCGCCCATCTTTTTCTTTGCTATAGAATTTTGCTACAGAACAATTTACTTCTTTGACAGCACTTACTTGGCACAATCCAGTTTCTCCTGTAGAACGCGGATAGTTTCTCTCAGGTTGCGGACTTCCTCCTTCAAACCCACGTCAGCTTCATCGGAAACGAGTTCTATCCCAGATCTGCATCCTCTTGTCTCCAAGCGGATTTCAGCAATCTTGTAGGCATTCTACATGCTAATATTCGGTTTGCCTCCGCTACGGAATTATTTTGTTCTTTTTAGCACTTACTTGGCACAATCCAGTTTCTCCTGCAGAACACGGATAGTTTCTCTCAAGTTGCGGACTTCCTCCTTCAAACCCACGTCGGCTTCATCAGAGGCAAGTTCTATTCCAGGTCTGTATCCTCGAGTCTCCAAGCGGGTTTCGGCCAGTTTCAGGGCGTTCTGCTTGTCGGTAAATTGTTCACCCATTATTTTCAACTCGAGCTTCAGTTTATCCATATTTTCTTCCATCTGTAACAGTTTCACATTAAGTTTTAAGTTCTAAAACTTGGTGTTTTAATACTAGGAAACTATCATCAGTAGCACATTTCGGTCCAATCTGGCTAAGAGATTCTCCACCTACGACCAGTAGTGTTACTTCAAAGACTAAATGAGTAAGCTCATTTTGCTGTCTTTGAAGTATCTATGAAGTTATTTCAGCCTGCGAGGAATCGTCTTTATCAAGGCCATGCCTGCAAAAAGGAAACGAAATCCCAAACTGAACTTACGAGTTCACATACCTTCATCTTCTGCCATTCCAGCTCGTTTCTCGCCCGTTGGGTGTCATAGATCCTCCTTCTGAGCATATAGTTGGTGACGTCAGTCTGCGCACGTAGAGCGTTTCTTGCGCGACCTCTAGCCACGATTCCACAAAAAATCAGAAAAGTCCCCAAAATCCATTTTAACCTTCATTTTCTGCCATTCAAGCTCGTTTCTCGCCCGTTGGGTGTCGTAGATCCTCTTTCTGAGCATATACTAGTTGGTGAAGTCAGTCTTACGTGTCCTCTGGCCACGATTTCACAACAGACTAGAAAAGTCCCCAAAATCCATATTTACCTTCATCTTCTGCCATTCCAGCTCGTTCCTCGCCCGTTGGGTGTCGTAGATCCTCCTTCTAAGCATGTAGTTGGTGACATCAGTCTGCGCACGTAGAGCATTTCTTGCGCGACCTCTAGCCACGAAGAGCTGAGACCTTCTCGAAGACGCAAAGTGTCTCAAGCTTACTTTACCTCTGAGATAACTTGCTCCTATTTCACAACAGACCAGACAAGTCACCGAAATCTATATTTACCTTCATCTTCTGCCATTCCAGCTCGTTTCTCACCCGTTGGGTGTCGTAGATCCTCCTCCTGAGCATATAGTTGGTGACGTCAGTCTGCGAACGTAGTGTTTCTTGCGCGTCCTCTGGCTAAGATTTCACAACAGACCAGAAACCTGAAATCCTTATTTACCTTCATCTTCTGCCATTCAAGCTCGTTCCTCGCCCGTTGGGTGTCGTAGATCCTCCTTCTAAGCATGTAGTTGGTGACATCAGTCTGCGCACGTAGAGCATTTCCTGCGCGACCTCTAGCCACGAAGAGCTGAGACCTTCTCGAAGACGCAAAGTGTCTCAAGCTTACTTTGCCCCTGAGATAACTTGTTCCTATTTTACAACAGACTAGACAAGTCACCGAAATCCATATTTACCTTCATCTTCTGCCATTCCAGCTCGTTCCTCGCCCGTTGGGTGTCGTAGATCCTCCTCCTGAGCATATAGTTGGTAACATCAGTCTGCGCACGTAGGGCGTTTCTTGCGCGACCCCTGGCCACGAAGAGACCTTCTCGAAGACGCAAAGTGTCACGAAGTTCGTCTTCCGCCATTTTCTTGTTGGCTTCGACGGCTGCCAACCACTGGTCGCCAGTTATCATTCTGAGAGGTAAGAATGTAAAAAAATTATGGGTATTAATCTAGTAAGGGGTAAAACATTGCAACGGTTTATGAGACAAAGTTCTGAGGATTTTGTGCATGCCCATTGCCCTCGCTTATTTTCCCCAGCTTTAATATTTTAATGTGTTGCGATAATTTTCATAAGTAAGTACGCTCGTAATGGGGTGTTTTCAATACCAAAGATTCATCTCTGATGAAAGCTGTACATTGATGTAAGTTACAATTTTAATTTTTTGTTTCCTTTTATAAAAGTCTTTATAAAAGCTCAATTTAATAAAAAAACATGCAAATAAAAAATCATCTCGCTTTACGTTATTTGTACCGTACCCCAGGTATGGTTTACATTTTATCTACCAAGATGCTCATAAGATAATCTTCAAGTGAAGAAGTAGATACCTACTTACCTCAGTTTCAATTCATTAGAGAACCTAAAGGTCTAGTCTCAGTAGTACGGTTGTTTTGTCCGGTCCCGGACTACTGATACTGTTTTAGTCTCACTAGTTCGGGTGAGACGTGTCACCGAACTAATGAGACTTAAATAGTATCACTAGTCCGGTTAAGGATGTAGGTACACAAAAATACTATCAAAATATACGAGCTATGCGGAAGTCCCTAATCTCGCAGACGCTGTTGACTTAAACCTTTTTGCACAATCATTCTACCTACATGCAAACGTGTTCATGTATGGTAGATTACGGCTCGAGACACTGGAATGCAGGCGGAAGAACGTGCCCAAGAAGAGATGAATCTGCCAATTCCATCCACGTGCAGATTCAAGCTGACCACGGATGGCCATCACACGAAGTGCTGAGTCTACAGTTCGACCCCTCCAAGACTACAGCTGAAGACCAGTATAAAGCCGGGCTTCAGCATCGGTCCAGCACTTCTGTCCTCACACATCGAGGGCAGGGGTCGCCTGGACTAGTTCTTAGTTATAATGTTAGACTAAGTTTAAAATTGTAACATAGCTTTCACACATCGAAACTATGTTACGTTTAATAAATTATTATAGTTTAACTTCATCCTGCATTTTCTTCAAAGTCCTTCATTTGTAAAAAAAACATACATAACAGAATGTGTGATTCTGCTTTAGGTACTTCTGCTGCTTCTTGTAACAAGTTTGTATAGGCCCAAAATGGACTGTTTTTACTTTTTCTTGAAATTCACACAAACGTTTTAATTCTTTGAAAACAAAACCATTACAAAAAGCTACGCCAGATACAAATCTTTTTTTGCGCCGCGGTTGTTGTCACGCCTGTTTCGTGCTCCGTGTAATTTAATTATTAAAAATGTTTAAAGTGGCTTATAAGTAACAAACTATACATATTATTAAAGTGTATTAAGTGGACTTCTAAATAGTGAATTTGGAATTTAAAAAAACTATACGTTTATTGTTCTACAAACAAAACTTTAGTGACAAAATTTCATGCCGTGAACTGTGCTGTAACTCTATCACTATTCTAAATAGTAGTGAAATTGTACATAAATAATAACTATTATACTTGTGTTAGACATTTTATAAACATAGAACAAGGATTTTACCACAACACAAAAGGATACGTTTTTGCAAATTTTTTAAATGAAAACGGCGTTTCAACCGTCGCCGCGCTGTGTCCGCGTCGCTATTCCCGCACGCGTGAGTTCATTGACCGCTCAGCCGCTGTAAGCGCTGCAAGACGCTAGACGACGGCTTATTTATTTTGTATGAAAATATAATTTGTGTTCGAAAATGTCGAATTCGAAAAATGTTTGTGGAAAATGCCATCAGGTGATCCCAAATAGACGTTTTGTGAGTTGTACGCATTGCCATAAGAGTTATGACTTGGTTTGCGCGGATGTTTGTGATAAACGGTTTGCATTAATAGTCTCTGATCCTGATTCTAAAAAGAAATGGAAATGTAAGTTCTGTGCGCAATCCAGACTACCAATATTAAAGGCCACACCCCCTCCTCCACCTGGGCGGGGAAGCAAACCCTCTCTACCTGCCGATGTGTCTCCGGTATTTGACCTCAAAGTCAACAACAATAATATCCGCGCCAATAGTAAGATTGATGTAAGCAATAGTTCCGAATCTGAAATCTTTAATCGAACAATGATCCAAAATGGCGAAAGCACATTGGTTTTAGAACTACGTCTTTTAAGAGAACAAATTACCATTATGAATGCGACATTAGGAAAAGTAGTCGACTCTGTCCAACGTTGTCACGAAAAGGTAGACGAATGTTCCGTAAAATTAACAGATATAGATGAAAGACTCTCAACCCTTGAAGCTTGTCAGCCTCAACCTGAAAATGAGTTTGTCAGTCCAGTGGCCAGTCCCAAAAAAAGCAAAGCTAAGCGCCGTAAGAAGAAATTAACTAGTAAAGATACTTCTGCGCCACCAGCAAAAGATTCGACGAAAACCAATATTACGGAAAAAAGATCACCTGACGTAACCGACGCGCATTTAGCTACTGCAGGACCTTCAAAACATCCAAGCACTGAGAAAAACAGGGAAAAACTAGATTCTGATGATGATAGTAGCGATAATGAGCTCAATCCACATGACTGGCAAGTACAGCGTAATAAAAGACGTCGGCAGAAACACAGCTTTCAGTACGGTACTGCGGGCCCTGATGCAACTACCCTGCGCGCGATAGAGCCACGAAAATACATCCATCTTTGGAATATGGCGTCGGGAAAAGAGGAAGTCCAAGCTTACCTACAGCACACGTGTGGCTCTGGTACTTTTACTATTGAAGAGCTAAGGGCACGAGGTGATTACAAGTCGTACAAAATAGGCGTAACTGAACCATTGTTTGAGAAGTTTATGTCACCCACATTGTGGCCTAACAATGCGAGAATCAGGGAATGGATGCCCTTTCGAGCCCCCCGACCAAACAAGTAAACCATCATACAACTCATGTAGTTCAGGACCGAGTCTAAACTTTATATATCAAAATGTTCGGGGCCTCAAAACAAAGCTGAAATATTGGAGATCAAACTTGGCACTTCACGACGCTGATTTTGTAGCTGTTACCGAATCAAATCTTGATGCATCTGTTTTGGACTCGGAACTGATAGAAAGTGGATGGACTATTATACGTCGTGATAGGTGTCGACGTGCCGGAGGTGGAGTGTTACTTGCAGCTTGTCCTGGCATCTCTTTGCGGCGTTGTCACGATATGGAAACAGATAGAGGTGAAGATCTGTGGACTACATTCTCTACTAAAGACTTCACTTTTTATGTGTGTGTAGTTTACATCCCACCTGCCTCACCAGATGAAATGTACATGCGGTGGTTCGAAAAAGTTGAACAAATTATGTTGTCTAATGTTAAGGGTAAAGTTATAATAATCGGTGATTTAAATTTAAATAGCTGTTCTAAGACTGTTACTGCCTATTTTGGTTACTTTTTAAATGTATGTGGATTAAAAGATGTTTGTGAAATAATGAATACCCATGGTGGCAGACTTGATGTAGTTTTGGTTTCAGAAGATATGGGTGAAGTGAGAGTAAGTAAGGCCATAAATGGATTAGTGCCTACCGCAGACAAATACCATCCACCGCTTGATGTTTCTTTGCCTCTAACTAAATCTAAAATTAAAAATTCTCCCCTGCTACCTAGTAATATCAATAACCGTAGAGATTGGAACTTTTCAAAAGCAGATTTCGACTTATTGTACTCTCTTTTCTGTAACGCTACTTGGGACTCCGTTTTTGATGCTAGTGACGTAGATAATACTGTCGAATTATTTTATGTAATTATTTACAACATATTTGACCAAAGTGTGCCGAAAAAATGTCGTCCTAAAGGTGCCGTAAGACGTTATCCAGTTTGGTATACAATTGATATTATTAAGGACCTAGGACGTAAGGCAATATTACACCAAACTTGGAAATCGACTAATGATAAATCAGCATATAAATGCTATTCTAAACTTAGAGCCGACCTTAAATTGCGAATTTCAGACGCATACGAAATTTACGTTTACAATATTCAGAAAAATATAAAAAAGAACCCAAAGGAATTTTGGCAACACATTAACAATCTAAAGACCAATGGTGGATTTGTGTCTCGAGTAACTTACCGCGATGAACCTGTGGAAGGTACTGCTGCTGCTGAAGCTTACGCTAATTTTTCTCAAGTGTGTTTCTTCCCAAGCACCTATTTTATCTGCTGAAATAGCCAGTACACAAGACAAAACTTCATCTGCTAATTATATTAACATAAACAGTTTTACCGTGAGCGACCTTCAATTAGCATTCAGAAAATTAAAACCTAGTTGTGCAGTAGGTCCCGATAACGTACCTAGTTACATTCTGAAAGCGTGTCAAGAATTCATCATAAGTCCTTTAACATACATTTTTAACCTCTCAATTAGAACCAAGAAATATCCATCAATCTGGAAACTTTCCCAAGTCACTCCTATACCAAAATCAAAAGATAAAATACCAGTGGAAAATTACCGTCCTATCGCAATTTCTTCCGCTCTGGCAAAGATTTTTGAATCTATTATCCATTCCAAACTTATTAAACAAATAGAGCCATATCTAAGCAACTCGCAGCACGGTTTCCGGTCAGGTAGATCCGTAAACTCTAATTTATTAACAAAAGTAAACACTCTTTCTGGCTACTTAGACAAAGGTATTCAAGTAGATGTCGTTTATTTTGATTTCACTAAGGCGTTTGACAGAGTTGATAATGATGTTCTGTTGTGTAAGCTTTCTGCTCTTGGATTCGCACCATCCCTACTTATGTTTATTGCTGACTATCTCGCTAACCGTCAACAGTTTGTGAAACATGGTTCTTTTGTTTCTCAGCCTTATCATACTCGCTCAGGCGTTAGCCAAGGTTCAATATTAGGTCCACTCCTATTTATCCTTATGATAAACGATATAGATTCCGTAATAAATCATTCATCTTGCCTGCTTTATGCTGATGATTTAAAACTTTTACGACCGGTACAGTGTATTGAAGATTGCTATCGACTCCAGGCTGATATTGATGCCATTCTTCAGTGGAGTATTACTAATAAATTGCTATTTAATCCATCTAAATGTTCAGTACTTTCATATACCCGTGCCATTAAACCTTTACACAACATATATTGTCTAGGAACAGAAATCATCACTCGTGTCGATTCCGTCAAAGATTTGGGAGTACATTTTGATATGAAGCTCACCTTCAATGACCATATTGGATCTTTGGCTAATGCATGTTTCCAAAGACTCGGATTTGTCATACGTAATGCAAAAGATTTTAGCGATCCAAAGGCGATAGAGCAACTTTATACAGCATTAGTAAGGAGTAAGCTCGAGTCGGCTTCTGTAGTATGGGGTCCGCATGAAAGCTCTTACATATTGATACTAGAGAAAGTTCAGAAGGCTTTCTTAAGGTTTATGTATAAAAAAGTTTACGGGTACTACCCATTTTTATACCCAACCAGGTTTATACAAGGTACTTTAAATTTTAATTCATTAGAGACCCGAAGGGACTTCCAATTAGTGACCACTGTTGTTCGTATTTTACGAGGGGAATACAACAGCCCCGAATTGGTATCTGCCGCACTCAAATTTTTTGTACCTGACAAGTATTTACGTGGTCGCTCACACCATCTTCTCTCCATCCCTTGGTGCCGCACTGTGGCACACCGCGAGTCGCCTATTTTGCGCGGGGTTGGTCTTGTAGACCAGCTATTGACCCAAAGTCCGCATGTAGATGTGTTTGCAGATAGGTGGAGCATTATTATAAAAGAGTGTATGAGTTTTTGCGAACACATTAAGTTGTTAAATTTAGAATAAAAGTTAATTGTTTTGTATATATTTATTATTTGTTATGTTTTATGCGCATTGCTTTATGTCATTATGTTATTATTTCTATAGATTTAAATAGTTTAAGATTTCAAGATCTCAATTATGTATGCTAGTGATAGTTTTAAGTCATTATTAATTTCATGTATAGTTCTTATGCAATCGCCTTAGGCTTGCCCTGTAATGATTGTGTAAATGTTTTAAATAAATAATAATAATAAATAATAATAAATAAAATCTGAATTTTTACACAAAGATTACCACAACTTAAACGAAACTATGAAAAACTGTTTTCGGCCCACCACTAATCGGACTACAGAGAGTGGCTAAACGTCATAACCGTACATATGAGACTAAAAAAGTATCAGTAGTCCGGAACCGGACAAAACAACCGTACTACTGAGACTAGACCAACCTAAAAACCTTCTGGGCCCTTTCGCATAAGCTCCTAACTTCAACGAAAGAAAATTTCAAATCTTTAGATATAGGTTCGAAAAATAAGTTATTCGACCAAGTCTGAAAATTCTGTTAATCCATTTCAGGCAATTTACATAGGCTTTTAACATTTTTATGACGTAATCTCTCCATTTACGAAACAATCTTTTTACGACCTATAAATTTCGTATCCGGGCCTGTGTACAGGTGATTTTCCGCGCAGTAAAAATATAAGATCATCTATAACTTCCCATTTATGTTTATACTCAATACGTATCTAGTATCTACTTTTATCTGTAATAGGAGTTATAGAGTTAGGTACTTTTATTAATAGGTAGTGTAGAGAGTTTTTCATATATTGATGTTTGTTGTTAACGTAATAATCTTTGTACTGTACTCGTAGATTTCTTAGTTATTGAAGAATATAATCGCAGAATCATAGATCGCCTTGTGGTGCCTGCTTCTCAAACTTTTGTCAGATGTGGTGTAAATTGCCATTTTTTTACAGCCGTTTACGCTCTGCCTACCCCGCAAGGGATATAGGCGTGACATATGTGTGAATATTGTAGACGAGATGGCTTATACTTCTTTTTTTCCAGAAATGTGGTGCCAAATACGGTGAAGTGAGGGGGAGGTCTTTGCCCTGCCCTACATAATAAAGTAAAAAGTAGGTAGTTCGGTATTTTTACCTTGCAGGGGTCTTCAAAGAATCAGTCTTGTACGTAATGTTAGCGCAGTTGTTATCCAGACTAAGCATATCCCTATCGATGGCTAGAGCTTCGTTCTTGTCGTTCAGATCCAGTTGGAGTTTGAACTTGACCACCTCCAGGCGGTTTATTTTCTCCCATGTCGACTGGCAACGGTCTATCAGGAGCTTTTTGTTGCTTTCAGTCACGCAGAGTTCCTGGGAATAATCACAAAATAGAGAATGTACAGACGGACAACTCGTCCCTTTTTCCGACATTTAAACATTACACCCTAGGGTTATTAATTCTACTTTTACTTTCTGAATTTTGAAAATGAGGTATGGACCTGGGTTAAACATACTTAGGTACATTACTTACCTTATATCACACTTACACTAGGTAATATCATTCTACGAAAATCAGACAAAAATATTTGCTCTTGCGGGTCGTCATTTTGCCAACGGCCCGCACCGAATGCTGTTGACACTCAACTACTAGCCGGTTTGAGAAGGTTTGGTTTTGTGCACGCGTAAACGATGGTGTGAGTGTAGTGACATTTTGTTGTAGCCGTCTCTTTGTAGGTTTTGGGCGTCCGCCCATAGGTAGGTAGGTACTTACTTCATGGAATAATTATGTAAAAAAATCAGATTCTTGGAATACCTAAATTGACTTCTTTATAAAAGATTTAGATTCTTAGGAAGTCGAAAGATTCTTTGATTTTGATCTGTGAAGCGTAGGAAAGAGCCATTTTGACTGATTTTTACATCCTTAGGAAGAGGTTGTTTGATTCTAACATCTGAAGCGTAGAAAAAAGGCTTTTTATACACCTACTTACAATCGTTGTACCGAAAAGTATTACTACAACGATAAAATCTTTGGTATTTTTGTTGAAGATAAAAATATGGTGCGTAAAAGCAAATTTGAGTACTCAGGAAGTTTACGAGAATCTAAGCTTGGGTACTTAGAAGAAAATCCGGTCTAAGAAAAGATCACGGGATAAAAACCTACTTACTTCAGAAAAGAAAAACGTTGTATTGAAGGCGTAGAAAATTACATCTGCCAACAACTTACCTTTTTCAACTCGGTATCAGCCATATCGTAAGTCAATTCGGTGGCCCTTCTGCCATCCCTGTTAGACAGACACTCGGAGCAGACCAGAAGTGGCAGGTTCAGTTGCTCCAACTCCCTCTCCGTGGAAGCCTTCTCTTCTTTCAGTAGCGTCATCTCTCGGTCGATACGGTCAAGGAGCTCCTGGATCGTGGACTTCCATTGCTCGATCTCGTAGACTCTTTGAAAATAAAGAAACATGATTTATCAAGGCCATAGCAGCAAAGCCCAGACCGTATTGGGTGACATCTATCCTGTTTCGCGGGATAGGTACTATAGACACCTTCTGTGCTAAAGTCAGGTTTCTACCTACTGTACAACCAACACACCATGTGGGCTGTACCTACATTTTATTTTTTGTTATTTTATGTAAATTCTTTCTTCCACCCACCATCTTACATTTTACCTATTAGCAAACACGGCTGACCTTTTCAGAGGCAAAATATGGCGGAACCTGATATAAAGATAACAAAGTACATAGACATACAATACCTTGCTATCCTGTATCGAAACCGGTCTAAGGTCAAAGTTCAGGAACCATGATATTTTTCTACTAAGTCGTTTTTCATACCTTCCATCTGGCGTAGGTAGACAGCTCTTTATAATGAGACTTTGAACTCTTTGAATAACTATAATATATTCCTTGATTTTATCGGTATGACTATTATTTATCCTGCGGTACGGTAGATCAGCTGGTCATGGAACAGTATGCCACGATCCCAGGTTCAAGTCCCCAGCCACAGTAGAAAATTTGTATCCATTTTCTTTATGGAAACTTTTGTAGCAAAGAGGGACTGAAACTGGTCATGATCATGAGATGTAAGATGACAGACAAATGATTGTTAGTGGTCATCGAAGCGACGTGCGTCTTCCGTTTGTCTTTTCTGTTTCATACATTTTAAACTAAATCGGGTTCAAGCATTGCGATGCCACACGTCTCACGTCTCATGTCTTACGTCCCGTGTGTGATGCCTCGTGAGGGCCTTACCTTGCTCTGACGCGGTTGTCATTATGATAGGTGTCCCACTGAGTCTTGATCCGGGTTTCGTTTCGCAGCTGGTGGGCGCTGTGGCGGAGGTGGAAGGCATCCAAGCCTCGTGAGGGCTTACCTTGCTCTTAGGCGGTTGTCGTTATGGTAGGTGTCCCATTGAGTCTTGATCCGGGTTTCGTTGCGCAGCTGGTGGGCGCTGTGGCGGAGGTCGAAGGCATTCAAGCCACGTGCTAGCTTTACCTTGCTCTTAGGCGGTTGTCGTTATGGTAGGTGTCCCATTGAGTCTTGATCCGGGTTTCGTTGCGCAGCTGGTGAGCGCTGTGACGGAGGTCGAAGGCATCCAAGCCTCGTGAGGGCTTACCTTGCTCTTAGGCGGTTGTCGTTATGGTAGGTGTCCCATTGAGTCTTGATCCGTGTTTTGTTGCGCAGCTGGTGAGCGCTGTGGCGGAGGTCGAAGGCATCCAAGACTCTCGAGGGTCTTACCTTGCTCTGAGGCGGTTGTCGTTATGGTAGGTGTCCCATTGAGTCTTGATCCGGGGTACGTTGCGCAGCTGGTGGGCGCTGTGGCGGAGGTCGAAAGCAACCAAGCCTCGTGAGGGCTTACCTTGCTCTTAGGCGGTTGTCATTATGGTAGGTGTCCCATTGAGTCTTGATACGGGTTTCGTTGCGCAGCTGATGGGCGCTGTGGCGGAAGTCGAAGGCATCTAAGCCTCGTGAGGGTTTACCTTGCTCTTAGGCGGTTGTCGTTATGGTAGGTGTCCCATTGAGTCTTGATCCGGGTCTCGTTGCGCAGCTGGTGAGCGCTGTGGCGGAGGTCGAAGGCATCCAATCCTCGTGAGGGCTTACCTTGCTCTGAGGCGGTTGTCGTTATGGTAGGTGTCCCATTGAGTCTTGATCCGGGTTTCGTTGCGCAGCTGGTGGGCGCTGTGGCGGAGGTCGAAGGCATCCAAGCCACGTGCTAGCCTTACCTTGCTCTTAGGCGGTTGTCGTTATGGTAAATGTCCCATTGGGTCTTGATCCGGGTTTTGTTGCGCAGCTGGTCAGCGCTATTGCGGAGGTCGAAGGCATCCAAGCCTCGTGCTGGCCTTACCTTGCTCTTAGGCGGTTGTCGTTATGGTAGGTGTCCCATTGGGTCTTGATCCGGGTTTCGTTGCGCAGCTGGTGGGCGCTGTGGCGGAGGTCGAAGGTATTCAAGCCTCGTGCTAGCCTTACCTTGCTCTGAGGCGGTTGTCGTTATGGTAGGTGTCCCATTGGGTCTTGATCCGGGTTTCGTTGCGCAGCTGGTGAGCGCTGTGGCGGAAGTCGAAGGCATCCAAGCTTTATGAGTGCTTACCATGCTCTTAGGCGGTTGTCATTATGGTAGGTGTCCCACTGAGTCTTGATCCGGGTCTCGTTGCGCAGCTGGTGAGCGCTGTGGCGGAGGTCGAAGGCATCCAATCCTCGTGAGGGCTTACCTTGCTCTGAGGCGGTTGTCGTTATGGTAGGTGTCCCATTGAGTCTTGATCCGGGTCTCGTTGCGCAGCTGGTGAGCGCTGTGGCGGAGGTCGAAGGCATCCAATCCTCGTGAGGGCTTACCTTGCTCTGAGGCGGTTGTCGTTATGGTAGGTGTCCCATTGAGTCTTGATCCGGGTTTCGTTGCGCAGCTGGTGGGCGCTGTGGCGGAAGTCGAAGGGATCCAAGACTTGTGGGGGCCTTACCTTGCTCTGAGGCGGTTGTCGTTATGGTAGGTGTCCCATTGGGTCTTGATCCGGGTTTCGTTGCGCAGCTGGTGGGCGCTATGGCGAAGGTCGAAGGCATCCGCCCTTCTGGTATCTGCTGTTACCTGTTCAATAAAAAAAGTAATGTGTTAGAAATATTATCACGAGCCAAGTCTAATTGTTTCAAGTTGTTCTTGGTTTCTTTCTGTTTTTCTTGGGTTTTCCCTGAAAGTTTCTTTGTTCCGAGGTGGTTAGTTATACTAATTACTAATTAAATACTATATCACGCCTATATCCCTTGTGGGGTAGGAAAATCGTAAACGGCCATCCACACCACTTCTGACAAAAGTTTGAGAGTAATTCAGAAGACTGTATATCACCATAATGACAGGTTGTTAGCCTTTCGCCTAAAGTTGTAATACACATCTAGTCTCTAAGTTGCATCTTACGATACCCACGGAAAAGATGTGGGGTGATGCTAAGTATTCTGAGCCAGCACCACACGGCCAAGACCACCAAGAAATCCCAGGCGAAAATATTTCAAGCTACTCGTATTCGATGGAGAAGTTTTTCTGCGCCTCTAAACTCGACCGACGTTTCAGAAGGATATCTCACCTTTCATTTCACACTACTATACATTTGGTTGTGACACAGTCGCGAGTTTGCGATGAAATTTTTGCAGTAAGATATATTTTGGATAAGAAATGTTTTTGACAGACTGTTTTGCGATTAAAATAACTGCAACAGGATCGCAATAAGTATCAGATCCGACCATGAATCGCGGTAGCATGGCGATACCATGTCATTCTAGGTTATTTTATTTGGTTTAGTCGTGTGGTGTCGACTTAGAATATCATCACCCCATATATTGATTATCATCACATCACCTCCTTGTGTTTCGTGTGCGACTAAGGGATTTGAGAGTTTATGGTATTGCAATTATAGGCGACAGGCTGACATTCTGTTACTATTGTGATATACACTCTTCCGAATGACTCTCAGACGAGGTGTAAATAGCTGTTTTTTAAAGCCGTTTACGTTCTGCCTACCCCGAAAGGATTTGGGCGTGATATATCTATGAGTGCATGTTTTTGAAAGCCCGAGATGCCCCTTTATCTTAAGTAAGTATAAGGATTTTTTTTGTACTATTCATACGGCAATACTTCTCGATTTTAAGTTCTTATACCTAGGAAATGCCCAGGAACAGAAAAGTTTATCTTCGCCTCAAAACTAGACCGAGGCATTGGGGAGGAAATTTTCACCTTTCACTCTAAACTTAGTTTTGTGGAGAAACACATTTGCTATGACGTCACCCGCGATACCAACGTCGCAAGCTCCTCTGAAATTTTGTGTCGGAAATATTGAGGATATGGATTCTAAACAAAGTTGAATATTTTAAGTTTTGGCTGGTTTTGACGCTGCTATTTTCGTTTTACAAATTGACAGTTAATAGTAGGTATGCAGATTAAAGGCAAGCTGGTCTGATGATTTGACAAAGATTTCGTAAAAGCATCATGGAAAAATTGAAAGGCATTTGCAGAAAATCATTCCTTTTTACTGTTAGTTCACTGACCGAACTAGTACACGTGGGTTGACAGATAGAAACGGCTGCTCGTAACCCTTACAAGTTCTTGCACCAGCTCTCCAAAGCTCCAAAGACCTTTAAAATATCGACGACGCTTGAAAGGCAAAATTATCTAAGCGACATTTTTGGCCACATTGAGTTATACGGGGTGTTAGGGACGGTGTAACGAAAACTTTGCAGGCATGACCAGACCATCAAACTGAACAACTTTTACTATGGAGCCAATGGTGGGAAACGAAAAAAAAATTCCGTTCTTCCATACAAAGTCAGTCAGCTGATCGTGAATTTTGTATGGGAGGTCGGAAAATTTTTTTCGTTTCCCACCATTGGCTCCATAGTAAAAGTTGTTCAGTTTCATGGTCTGAGCACGCCTGCAAAGTTTTCGTTACACCGTCCCTAACACCCTGTATACATTGTTGGAATCGCCTGATTTTTCTGCGTCGTTTGGTCCTACTCACGTCTCTCTACGATGACTTTTTTGTCGCTTAGACATTTTGGAATTCGCGAAAATTCACTTTTTTCGGTTGACTAACCGACACGATTTTCGACCATTTTTGAAAATTTGGTGGTTATCGAACTTAAATAATGCTAAACTTGACTTTGGTCAAATTTTACCGTTCTCTTCGTACAGTATTTTCTCCACTTGGTCAATTTTGCCTCAATCTGACAACACAGTGTAAGGCGCATAGCTATTTTTTTCCTTACAAAGATCTCGTTTTTTCATCACTTAAGTAATTTTTGCATACCCGTTTTTCTGCGTGCTTGGCGTTAAGTTAAAAATGCCTGTTATAATTTTTCTTTATTCAGTTGGTAGTTCAGTATTCACCTGTCTTAAAAATAAATCTGATTGTCGCTTAGTCAATTTTTACCCGCCGTTTTCAAAGGTTCTTTTCTTATTTAGACAATTTTTACTTGACCAAATACGATTTATCCAATGTCGGTTAAAACCTATGGTAGCATCACGTACAGGCGCTTAGAATATTTTTATTTAAAGTAGTTTACATAAAAATGTTGGTTACTGCTACGGATGACACACAAACAGTCGCTTGTGCGAACAGTAAATCTAGAGTTTAAGTTACTTAGGTAGTTCAGTGCATGGCAGGGCGTCGCTTGGGATGCACTCTCGTGCTTCGATTACGATGTCGCCAAATATGACGAATGCACTTTTCATGTAACAAGTCCAAAAACTTTCAGTAGAATTTACAAATAAATCAGATTATAAATAAATTTTGTTCATCCGCTTCATTCCGCTCGTTATCTACTTCTGTGGTCATCATCACATTAGCCTATAATAACAGTCCACTGCTAAACGTGGGCCTCACCAGGGTACGCCACAAGGTAAAATCCTTGCGTTTACCATGCAGTCCCTACCAGCTGCTCTCTTCAAGTCATTGCTCTTCTGGGCGTGGCATCCACTCGAGGACCCGCTTACTCCGTCGTCAATCGCTTTTACGACAGATGTGGCCAGACCACTAATCCTTCAGCTTGCTACACTTCTATTTCCAGTATGTCCGTTACTTTGGTCTTCGAATAATCGTTCCGGATTAACCTCGACATATTAGCGAGATACTTAGCAAAGCATCCCCTCTCTGAATGACATGTAACCAGTGTCCCAGTTTTACTCTCAGATTTCATGTCTCTGCTCCATAATTCATCATGGGCGGTAAGATGCACTGATCAAACACCTTATTGCGGCGAGGGTGACTCCAGAACAAGATACGTCTTCCCAAATGCTACCCAGTCCAGCCGCACTGTTCTGGAGATTTGAGCCTCAATGTTATGTTTTTCTAAGTACAATTTTTGCCCAAGGTATTCATACTTTTGGACAATTTCAAGGTCTATTACACCTTCGAAGGAGATATGCAATTGAGCTGGACCGTAGACTTTTCAAAATTCATCCCAAGTCCATCACGCCATGAGGCCGTATTTAAACTGAACACCTTTGACAGGACCTGCCGCGATTCTATGTTCTTCTCTGATGATTTTGCCCATGTAGGTGGCAAAGCGGAGATTGTGAGGTATTCACTGTTGATGAAATTGTCCAGATCATTCCATGCTAAGGTCTTCAAGCGCATTGGTGAAATGTTTGAGCGATATAACGTCACCCTGTTTTACACCACGCAGTAGTTGAATGGCTCTTGTTAAAAGTGATAGAAATATGTTCAGCTTTTTCCGCGCTTATGATGGCAAGTTATGCTGCTGAGTGAACCACACGTACGACCGCAACTTAATCGACAGGGGCAGTTACTTATTAGTCGGTCCTCGGAACGTGACTGTCGATAATCTCCTGAGGATACTCCATGGAAGTATACCTGTAGAGTGTAAAACGGTGGTTGTGGTGTTGGAGAGGTGCGTCGCTTGTACATTTGCATTAAGTTGCGGTCGCGAGTGTGGTTCACTCATAAGTGCGGAAGAAGCAAAACATATTTCTATCACTTACAACAAGATGGACTTCCGCAAAGTAATGCCTTATACTTTTAGTTACTTTGAATGGCTATAAACTGGAACGCATATTGTTGCTATTAATTACAGGCTTCTCAGTATCTGTGGAGTAGAGTGTTATAGAATGTTATTTATAAATTACTTAGAGTTCTGAATTTAGGTATTGAACAATGTGAGACTAAAATAATTTATAATGTAAATATTTGCATGCCTTTTGTGGTAAAATATGAGGTTCAACTATTTTATTTTAAGAACTGCATTTTATGTAATTAACCATATTTTAAGCAAATAAATTTCTGATTTCTGATTTCTGATAGAGATATCGATAGTCGACTTGGCATCGTTGCAAAAACTCAAGAACAGCCCAGGTTTCGATGAAGTCGAAGGCTTGCTTGTAGTCCACAAAAGCCACACAAAGCGGTTGGTCATACTATTCTGATTTCTGTAAAACCTTCCGTTCAGCATGAATGTGGTCCACAGTGCTTTTACAAGACCCGGTCTGTTCCAGTAGCTATAAACCGTCAAATATTGATGCCAGACCATTCAAAGCGACTCTCGAAAAAAGCTTATGACAGTGGCTCAGAAATAGTAATGGGCTTTCGGATTGGGCATACAAAATTTCCTAGGTGTTTGTAGGAATGGCTAATGGCTAGTGAAAAACCTGGATTGGATGAGTTAAAAAGAAAATTTTATCTCCGTAATAGCAAATGGGACAACCCTGAATGGTTGATGATGATGATGATCACACTACTGAGTTACGTCTTATAGACTTTTCTCGAGATCGTAATAAAACGACTAAGATTTGACGCCTTACAACCACTGGGACGGGCAGGGTATCGTAAAGGCTTAAGAACAAATAGACCACATCCCAAAATACAGAAGTCAGAACAGTTCAACCAACCGTTGCGTATGGCTTTTGTAGTCCACGAGAAAGCTTTTGACTCGAGAGAAACCTGGGCTGTTCTGGTGTCCTTGCAGCCGTGCCTAGTCGAATGGCTGTATGTGGAGGTGCGGAGAAGCCTATTGGCGAAGACCCTCGTTCAAGTACAAAACCACAAAACAAGGTCCATTCCATACTATTACACCGAGATGTAAAACAGGATGACGTTTTATCCTTAAAACTTTTCACCAAAATGCCATGGGATGTCTTCAAAACCTGACAGTGTGATGGGTTGGGTATCAAAGTCAACGGCAAATATTTTATGTATCTCCGCTTTGCCGACGCCATAGTCATAATGGCCAAATTGCTTCAGGATCTGCAAAAATGCTGTCCTGTTTAAATACGTTCTCAAAGCATGTTGAATTCAGGATGACCTTGGTCAAGTGCAAGATAATTTTGAATGAACATGAAGTCGTTCCTGAGCCAATATCCGTGGTTGGTGTAGGACGTAGGTAGACCTTGAAGTTGTCCAGAAGTATGAATACCTTGGGCAAACATTGCAGTTAGGAAGATACAATTTCGAGGCTGAAATCACCAGAAGAGTGAAGCTGTGCTGGGTAGCATTTTGGAAATTGCGTCTTATTCTGGAGCCACCTTTGTCACCTATGCCTCTAGACCAAGATGTTCAATCGGAGTGTCTTATCATGTACGATGATGACTAACGGAGACGAGACGTGAAATCTGACAAATAAATTGTCCCACCGGCTATGTATCACTCAGAGACCGACGAAAAGGTCTATGTTAGAGATCTCGCTAATGGATAAGGCCCGGAAAGAGATTATCTTCTAAATGTCCAGTAGGTTGGTCACATTTGCTGTAGAAACGATAGACGATGTTGTAATCGGGTTTTCGAGTGTAGGACAAGCCTCAGCAAGCATAGCTTTGGGCGCCCACGGGCCAGATGGACCGATGGTGATGAAAAAGACCGGCTGGTAGCAAATGGATGGCGAATACGGATGTCGTGCCTTGTGGCGTACACTGGGGGAGGCCTACATCCAGCAGTGGACTGCTATAGGCTAATGTGATGATGATCCTAGTTGAAATAGGCCTCCGTGTACCTTAGTGTTGATTTTTATTGTTATTGATATAACACTTGAATTAAATAATTAGGTAAATTTTCTGTAACAAATGTTATTTAAGTCAAATTGCCGGGAAGAATTTGGTATAACATTGTAACCTAAGTAGTTTTGCCTCAAATTCGAAGTATTTTTAATGTCAGTTAGGCAACTTTTACTATGTCGTAAATTCTTAAAAAAGGTGTTTATTAAAATTTTACCGTACCGTTGTCATTCCCAGCTTGTCGGTTAGTCAAATTTGCCTGTATTTATTTTTAGGTAATTTTTGACTAAGCGACACTAACTCTAAAACTAAGCATTATTCTTTATTGATATGTATACTAAAATTTAGGTAAAAAAATTACAAAACAAATATGTAAAAACTAGGCTTCTAGGACTATCACAAAAATTTATACGAATTTTTTTCTGAAAATCCTAACTTTAAACTGCTCTCCTGTAAAGTTACTCTGATGTCGCTTAGATAATGTTGCCTTTCAAGCGTCGATATGATTTTTATAGCGCTTTTGTTACGAACCCTTCAAGTTGCCAACCCTGACACACGAAACTACAAACGTCTTCGTAATTTTCAGGCGTTGTATTTCAAAACCCAATCAATATGCAGCCTTAGGGCCCGGGTATGATCCCCAATTTTGTCGATAACCTTGGCAGGGTGGCCCGAATCGGCAGCTTGCACATATAAAACTTTTCTAATTTACCAGAGAATTCCCGCCTATGTGGGTTTCATCATAGGGTACCCCCCGTTTATAAATCGTTGGTTCGAACCGTGGAACCCTTTTTGAATAGTTGCGAGATTTGTTTGCGATTGCAAATTGATTCCGTAGCTATAAATATTGGCAGGTTCCGCCCCGCAATTCTCCTCCCAAAAAGTTATATTTCCCGTGAGAGTATTGGGTGTAAAGGACAGCTCTCTGAATACTGATAGGGTACATGTAGATCATGAAACTGAACAACTTTCCACTAGGAGCATACCTTATGCCAGGAAATGAATATTTCACGTTTCCTTAGATATTTTAATCTTAAAATAGGTTTCATGGTCTGAACACATGACTATCCGTAGAATCATCGCACTCAAAATCTGAAACTCTACTTAAGTACGTAATAATAGACAGGATTAACAAATAAATCTTGAATTTGTAAATAATAAATACACACGTACGTACACACTCGACTTGTTTTGTTGATATATGGGTTATTTTGTGGATATTGCGCCTTCCTAAACTTTATCCAAATAACATTAATGGTTCATTGGGTTGTATTAAATTTCTGATCCCTTGGGGTATTGAGTTTATTGGTTCGTGGTATTGGTGAATTCCCTTCCCATA
Organism: Phthorimaea operculella; assembly: GCA_024500475.1. Lineage (NCBI taxonomy): Eukaryota > Metazoa > Arthropoda > Insecta > Lepidoptera > Gelechiidae > Phthorimaea > Phthorimaea operculella. The sequence continues at coordinate 28,252 of JANFCV010000610.1, forward strand.
GAACTTTGTAAACAGTAAACTATCCTGAAACTGACCCTACCTGGTACACGTGTCTTCTTCGATTATTATTGGACTACAGAGTTTTCAGGCGAAATAAAGATCCTTTATAAGATAAGGTGAAAATTACCAATTTAATTAATTTGATGCTCTACCTCCCCCGCAAAGGATAAAGGCGGATTTAGTATAAAACATACGGTGAGTGAAACTAAGTATATTGCTTTGGAACAATGATTTTTTTGTTTTATCGATCATTGACGCATCACTGAAGTTAAAATCATCTTTGTTGTAAATCAATTTACAGCTTGATCTATCTTATTACCGATGAACAGTGGAGTAAGTGGGTTCTAGAGTGGAGACCAACCCTCGGCGAACGTAGCGTTGCGTTGGTCTCCTCCAGCCAGGCCAGATAAAGAGAGCGGCTTGTTGAATACCAAATTTTAAAACAGTTCCCGTGTTAGGTATCCAATTTTTGAAAAACTTGCAATATTTTCCACCGTAGGCAGGATTTTTGAACCTGTAATCTTTAGAAACTGTACTACCAACACCACTACCAACTGGGCTACCGCGGTTCTATCCCAGCCTGCAAGTTTATCTTGGCTACTAACGCTTAAGGGCGGCTTGTAGCGACAGGATGGCGAAAACGGGAGATCGTGTCTTATGGTTACCCTGAGGGAGGCCCAAGTCTAGCAGTGGAATGTAGACTGAAGTGATGTGATGATGAGTGACGATGAAATGTATTTGTACTAAGATTTGTACTGAGGAGTGGTATCTTTTACTAGTAGCATCAAGATAGATTTACCTGTAAACTGTACAATCGGGCGTCCCAATCCGGTAGAGTTAAATGTGGCAAAGGTTTCTCAAAAGTCACAACAGACTGCATGATTGGAATTTACAAATATCACAAATAAAACTAAATCAAAACATTTGTTACAATATCTCCCAAATATTTACACAACACAGCTGTCAAAGCGAAATGAATAACTGTCAGGCGTAGAGTTCTGATTTTAAAAGTTAGTTCTTTTTATGGCTATATTCATTGGTGATGTCTGATGTGCCAGTACTAAATCAATAATGTTTTATTTTTTATAGCCGTAACAAATTTTTTTAGTAATAGCTTTTATTTTTGTAGCCATTATCAGCCAGTATTATATTTCCGTTGCGCTGTTAAATTTTTTAGGCGTATACGCCGGATTTGCCTATTTCCCTTGATAAACCATTTGGCTGGGTGCCTATCTTTTTGTAATTTGTTGACTCGGATAACTGTAGGTATGGTTGTTTGTGGAAAATACTGCCAAGGCCTGAAAGGTTATCATCTTTGTTTACTAACAAAAGTTAGTTTCTTATGAAAAAGTTGTCGATTGGCCTACTTCTCCCATTAGGGCCGGGAAGTTTCCCCGTGGGGAGCCCACTCATAGTTGAGTGACCGTAAATTTGCTCACAATTTCTTTGCAGATTCTTTTTGGCAGGGTTCCAGATTTTGTACTAAACAAGTATCACCATCTCCGCTATAAGTAGCATTGTTAGATATTCCTATCTATTTTGTTTTCGTTTTTTGTTGCCTATTGCGCATATCATTACTATTCGTGCCCTTGAGAAAAGCAAAATGGTGGCTGAAATTCTATAAATGCGCTTCTAGATGAAAAATTCACACTGAAAATACAAACTGAAAATATCAATTTTAGTATCATTCCTCGTTTCATTGCCGCTGAACTTTTACATTTTTATTTTAAAAAGTTTCATTAGTGTGAACATTTTACTTTTCCGTTTTTCCACTAACGAAGCTCTCAAAATGAAGCGCCATAAATTTTCCTGCGGACGTTTCCTTCCTAGCAGTGTTGCCACCTTAGCTTATGGTTTCAGTAACTGAAACTTCTGAAGAACCTAAACGGGCTAGATCGGGCTAAATAGAGCAAAAATTGCTTAGAAAAAGACTAGCAGTAAAAAAGGTTACAGAAATTACTGCCTTTATTCAGTACTGGCACACCTTTGCCAGTAGGTACTAAAGAAAGTGCTTCAGAAGTGGTTACTCCACGACCATGGGTGGGAATCACACGAGGAAGCGTAGGTCAAACCATTTGACAAACTCATCCATAGACGCAGCGAAACTCATGCGATGCCGTATTTTTGGGAATAAGGTTTCGCATAAAGGTTATATTCGCATTTTCCATGGGATAACAAAGCGCAGCAATGGACGACAATGTACTTAATATTCTCCCTCCATACAAGCTATCGTTGATGTTGTTACCTCGATGTCGAGCGTTCAGTCATCCCACAGTTTGAGAATTGAGATTACATCTGTATCAAAGGTGACATCACTCACGGTGACATCAGCTACCCGGCCCTACAAAGCACAATTTTTTCTTTTGGTGTGATATTTTGCAGATGGTGAAAAGAGCTAGAGAGCTCATTACGAGCAAAATCATAACAAGAATTTCACCTACAGCAAAATACTAGACTTAGTCCCAAAAAGGCTAAGCTGGCAGCACTACTTCCTTGTACCACACCTTATACCCTCAAAAGACCGTTATAAGATGGTTCTAAGTTTAAAATTAACGAAGATGCTTTTGATACTATACACCGTTATAGAACTTGAAGGCGAAAATGTAAAGGGTTTAGTTAAGTTTTAGTTGAAAGGAAATTCAAAGCTTTCTTGTCTTCTGTGAAAATGTATTGTACCTAAATTGAATAAAATATTTCTGTAACAAAATACTTAAAAAGTTTGTACTAAGAAGACAAGATTTTGGGACAGTATACCTATATCATTAGCTTATTTCGAAGTTACCTATTCTTGTTACACTAATTACAAGGTATATCATTAACTTTTTTCGAAGTCATTCTTGTTCAACAAGATTAACCCAAATCAAATAGCTCTTTGCAATAATTGCTTGTCACGGGAAAGAAATTCTATATATTCCTTCTTTTCTCTGCGTGGTCGGTATAAAATCGGAATAAATAGGACCTCTGTATCAAAGGCTGAATAAACTCCATTTTCACCGTCTATTCGTGCGTGAAAAATAATCCGTATTGCATTATTGATAGAGCTCTATTCCTTTTGTCGTGTATTGAAATTGGGGGTGGGCCGTATCGTATCGTTTGTGAATAGAAACCTACTTAGGTACTAAATGAAAACGTGTGATGCTGGCTTAGAATAATAACCCCTTTTCTATACATCATCATCTTCCTGCCCATCAATTACTTGGGGTCGGCGCAACACGTTGAACACAAAATCGTGTTGCAAAAGGATTTGGCTTAATTTTACGACCGGCCGCCTGCCTGACGTCAACCCTCCTTGGGAATGCTTTTGTGGTGGATTAACCGCCACCACACGGTTGGCCCTGGCTGTTTGGGTCGATTTTATCCCTCGGTCGCCTCTTACGAGCCCCACAGGAAGAGAGGGGGTGGTGCTATTCTACTCTGCCGGCACCACACGGCTAACCCCTTTTCTATACATGGATGTCTAAAAAAGCGACTAAGGTATTTTCCACGTGAGACGTGTGACATCGCGACGCTTGAAACTACATAAAAAATGTATGAAACAGTAGCGACAAAGCTATATACACGTGAGACGTGCGTAGCATCGATGACGGCCGACTCTTGTCTTGTCTGACAGATGTCATTTTACTCACGTCTCATATTTATTCTATGGAGCTTGCGACTTATTCTGCTCGACACCGAAGCTCGACACCGAACTTCTACTTATCGATACGATTTGCGAATGGTTTTTGTATGTTTTTATGTTGGTAGGTACTTAGTTTAGTTTAGTTTATTTAAGTTTTTTATGCTATTAGTTTATTTAAGTACATAGTTTATATGAGGATTGTGCAGCACCAACACAAACCATTTAGGTTTAATGGTGTGAAGATATTTTATATAAAGTGTTTGTCTTGTATATTAAGTAATAAATAAAATAAATAAATAAAAATTTTATGGCGAAAGTCTGCAACTATACTATTTAACTACTGTGCTTGTTAACATACACATAACATTAACAAATTCGACGTTGTAAATGAGGTTGTAAAAGTGGTAAGACCAGTCGTTGCGGACTTTCGTATACGAAATCGGATTTCGCTGTTTCAAAAATACGCCTACACTAGTTGATACATTGCGAACGCGACGAGTATAGAAAAGAACTCAGCATAGAACTCAGTTGACGGCGAGCATTATCATAAAATCAATATCCAATATTTTCCCATTTGAATACAATGACACACCGAGTTCTGACACAAGTTATTACACGGACGTAAGAGTACGCAGCCGGAGAACTTTATATTTTCGCGTTGTTGTCACTCCAAATGAAGAGAAAGATGTCATATGACTGCCATAATATGTCGGGTTGTGATACGTTTAAAATGATACCATATGTGCTTGTATCATTTATAATCATATAAGATTTCGAATGCCTAAGAAAAATGAAAATCTCTTCCAATCTAGATCTCTCCGCCCAAGGTCATCTGATGTGATCTCTATGATTTTAAACAACCCATATCACAATAACTACACCGCACATTTTAACAATGGAACCATGGAATGGAACATAATAGGCATTAACAATTATACACGGTGTAAGGGACAGCTCTCCGAATACTAATAGACCATGAAACTGAACAACTCCCCTTAAGAAAATATTTCAGGACACTTTTTTTGACTTCCCATAGTACCTAATTGCAGTCAGCTAATCGTAATTTTGTGTAGGAGGTCAAAAAATTGTTTACCTCTCCTGAAATATTTCCAATGGAAAGATGTTCGGTTCCATGGTCTGATTGCACAAAACAAAAAAAAAAAGATCAGTATTTGAAGAGCTGTCCCTTACACCCCGTATAGAAAACAGTTAATCGTAAAAAATAAAGATAAACAACAACGAAAAACACAAATGTATTCTGTCAACAACGATTCTCACTCTACATTCTGCGTTTCTATTCCATGCATGTAAATAGCCTCTCGTGTGTGTACGAAGTTCATTCGCATGTAGTAAGTATTCCACCTTTCATCTCCCTTCAAAGGAAAGAAAACACACTGAAATGGCGTTTCATTACTAGGTTTCTACTTTTAGCTGAAACTATGGTTGTGTATCTAAAGCTTGCACGTTATTTTTATGTAGTAACTGAGTTAGAAGCTACTTTGCGAGTAAGCGTTCGTTTCTACAATAACTTTATCTTTCGAACATCTATCTAACGTTTATGTAGGTAAACCGTATATGGCTGTACGTAGTAAATCTTCTTTTATCAATTTAGCCGACTTCAAATAAAGGTGGGACTCTTCAATTGTCGAGGACTTTCCTATCTTACTCAAATTGTTACTTACTCAAAGATTCTTAAACCGATATCGAAAATTTTATTTATTTCAAAGCTTACCTATTCTTCTAAGATACTGTCACCTTGTCTCTTTCCCAGATAAATATTATGGTAAAATAGATCTTAAAATTTTAATGAATCCAAGTCCCATAGCGATAGGATAAAAAACTGAAATGTAAGTTGTAGACAAGATTGTCTTCTGAACAGTATTTCATACATTTTTATGATACACATTACACTTATATGGTGTTGGAGGACTGCCAGTCCCGCTCCTAAAGACCCAGAACGGCTTAGCAAATTAGGTTGTGAGAGCACCCTATATATTATGAACAGTACCTAATTACAAGTGGGATCCCCTATACGGGGTGTAGGAACAAATTTGGGAAACGGCGCGCGAGGGTAGTGTAGGAAATACTGCATTTTCAATGGGTCGAGTCTATCTAAAACAAGTCTTATGGTAGGCTTATAAACCAAGCGTCGCGACAACGACACGCGTCAACGACGCCGTCAATTTTTGACGGCGTCGTTGTCGCTGCAGTCTTGTACAAAAACCCGACCGCATCCCATACAAACCCTGAGCTTCTCAGCGCGCTGTCAACGTGACGGCGACGCAGCGGCGTCGTTGACGCTGACGCCCGGTCTTTCTGGTATCCCCATACAAACCCATACAAACCCATACAAACCCATACAAACCAGTCATTTGACAGCGACAACGACGCCGACGCGACGCCGCCACGCTTGGAAGCAAGTACCATAATGGAAGCAAAAAGCGTGGTCGAATTGTGAAAGGATGGTTTTTAAATTTCGAGCCATGCGAGTAGGTACAATAATGGACCGTTTATAGGAGGTCCAAACATTTTCCGTATGTCGATATATTGCTTCGTACGTTCCTGGGGGAAAATTGTTTATTTCACGTGCCTGGTGTACCACTTAAAATCGCATTTAATTCTCATACACCCTGTATAAGTAATTAGAAGTAGGATCTCCCTATATATTAGATTCTCTTTAGAAGTAGAACAAGAGGCCGCTTGTGTCTAACAAAATGATAATGTACAACACTTTATACTATAAGTTTTCTTTCTGTGTAGATTATTTTTGAAAAAACCTTTCTTGTAATTTCACAAAAAGGGTCTTCATATTTTTGTTCGACTGTTTAGAGAGGTAATAAAAGACATGCCTAAATTAAGTATGTATTAACAATTTGATTAAATTGTCAAAAGACCATTTAAAATCTATGTTACTTCTTGGCGTAAATTATGATCATCAGCAGTGTCATAGAGTTACATATTTAAGGGATCAAATTATACTAGTTTTACTTACAGTACAAGACTATCCAATATGTATAAGTTAATCCCTGCTGGTTGTTATACTGGCTTGTTTATATTGCTTAGATATTAAGAATGTTATTATCATGTAAGTTTATTTGAGTACCTAAGTATGTATGAACTGTAAATAGACCTAAGAAAATATTTTTGTGATCTGCCAATAAACTGCTGCGCAGTTTGGCGGAAATAGATTTTTGTAAACTGATTGTGTTAAAATGAATAATACATACACTCGCGATCATAAGAGCATACCTACCGTAAGGTTCATAATGCTTTGAAGTAGCTCATATTCCTCAACCGTAGTAGTTCATAAAATATAAATGAGATGGCATTAGTTCCATTAATACTGTCAGTAGCAACAAAATATAAATTCCATTTGTCATTCACTATAGGTTTTCTATCATTACTCTACTCACTATTTCACATGTCACTTCAATGACTGCGTGGTGTAATGGTTATACACAGTGCCTTCTGAGCGCGTAAAACTGGGTTCAAATCCCCAACTCTGGATAAAAGTATTTTATGCTATTCAAAATTTTTTTTTTATTTTCAATGGATATTTGGATATATTTTTATTAATAAGTGAAAAAGGTTACATTTTTATAAATGATTAATAAAACATGTCTCATTTCTTAAGAACTTTATTTTCTTGTAATGAAAACAAAACAGCGATACTAAGCATTTTTTTCTTATGAAGTATCCTAAGTAATAGTAAATAATAACAAAATCCAGTTATAAATATATATTTTTCGAAATGACGCAGGTAAACGCTTAAGTATTCGTTTTCAATTATATTTGAAAAGAGGATTGAAACGTAACCTGCTTTACTTAGCAACAGCAAATTAAGGTTCCTACACACTGTGCTGACGGCAGATCCAAAGTATTTTAATAAAAATACGATACGAGTATGAGTAAAAAATAAACTATAGACGGCAGCACGGGCGCCTCGCGCGACGAGATTATGCGCTCTATAACTTGGCCGTCAGTATAGTGTGCAGGAAGCTTTATATTACAGAAATAAATAATTATACAAAATTTATATTAGTATGCAATAAATTAATACCTGTTTGTAATAAATATCCGCAAATCTTAAAAATCTATAAATAAAATAAGAATATCCCATGTCGGACAATCACGCCTTGCACTCATTGATGAAATCAGTTTATAAATTTAAATCAAAAATATTTTCCTGTCTTCAAAATTTCTTCTGTCTTCTTATTTGTATTATCTTCAAGTTTTCCATAGGTTTTCGTTGTGATTTAAAACCAGTGCTTTGATCCTAATAAATAATTTTCACTTCGGTGTGTTGTTAAAACCACTCCATGATCAGATCGGTGAATATGACGCCTTCAGTGCGACTGAATATTATTAAAAGCGCTAAGTTCTCCCAGGCAATGATCACCAAAGCATACAGCGATATATTTTGTGATTTCTTGGAACTTAGACTTATAGTTTCATAGTGTTGATCTAAAACAAAATGTTTGTTAAAATTTCATCGTTCGTTATACTAGTTATTAATGCGAAACAAAAATTAAACTGTATTCACTTCACTTACCGTTATTCTTAGCATCTTAGATATTATCGAATAATGTTTATATTGGCTGTGAAATGCAACTATTTCTTATTGATAAGCAACACTGATATTGCACAAATAATTCATTATTATAAACAACCGACGTTGTTAGATTATAAACAAAACCAAATGATTCACACCATGTCTTTACACACTAAAATGATGAATAATAAATTTGCGCTCAAACCGTATGATATTCTATACTACCCTCTTTTGGCCTTATTACCTACAGTCATATTTGCAAGACTTACGGCAATGCCGACAATGAATCGGCTTATTATATGGACGTTTTTCAACATGAGTCACTAAGCAGTCATAGCCCAGCGGTTATAGGTTGATGCTTTTAATCTGGTGAGTTCTGGGTTCGAATCTTACCTTGACCACTGCTTTTTATGATTGGCAAAATCAAAACCATAACGAAAAAGTGTTGTATGAGATACCAAGTTGTTAACCGTAATAAAATTAGTCAGATTAAGTATCTCCGGGTGGACGGTTAGAATAAATAAGAACTTATTTTTTCAATTGGGAACTGATTGCAGCGCCATCTAGAGAAATAATTAGTATCAAGATGTGCCTATGCGGTTACGGAGACGATACTATCAATAACAGTTAGATGGCGTTCAATTTCTTGTCATAGAACTAAAAATCCCAACTAGGTATGCTCTTTTGGCCTCGACTGTACATACATTGATACTCTACCCTTGCCACCTATAGTCCACTCAGGCTGTTTCGTAAAGACGACCTAGTGTTTCGGCCTCGGCAACCTCGGCTGGATGGATATCTGCCGATTATGGTCAACCGCATGGTGCGGTGATACCACCTCACACAGCATTCGGAAAGAGAGTTCACGTGGCCAAACCCATTTGCTACATGCTTTTGTGTCCTAAATCTTGCAACAAATTGATTTGGAATAGAGCAGATAGATGACGAGTTATTGATATTTTATAAACAGAACAAGGATACTTGTTATTCAAACAAAACGATTGGAATTGAAATGAGCTGTCGCGCCCCAGCACGCCCTAGGCTTGATGTCTGACAGAACAATAATTACCAAAGTTCCCGAAACTTTCCGAACTAGAGCTGCAGACAATTTTGCAAGATTTATGGGTACACTGTTTTCCGAATATTCCATAATATTTCGTTGTTTAAATTAGGTAACAATCAAAAGCAAATAGTAGCAGTTTGATGATTACTCGTGCTTTGAATGAGCTACGGAACTAGTATTTTTGGCCATTATGCTACGGTCTCTGGAACTTAGGAACTTATCTACACTTGGGCAATATGAAAAAATCGCCACGGACCTTCGACAAAGCATTGCCACTGACCGTCCACAAGCAAGGTAATTTACAGGTGCTTATTAAATATGTTGAAATTGAGAATGAGATTGTGTGAATCTAGCTAGGTATGTGTATTTCCTGGGAAAATTGCACGAGTTAGTTGGGCAGGTTTATTGTGTAAATTAAAATCCCGTAGGGGACTTGTTGCCCGGTCAATCACGGATCTTTCGTTCTTTCCTACATGTGTGAAAGGGATTTCCGATGAGTTGCCGACAAAAGTCGCCTCAGTGCGCGGCCTGCGTTAGTAGGTCTACTTTTCTACGTCCCGGAAAAATTAGCGTTCTGCCATCTCTACTTACACAAAAGCCTAATCCAAATTGTTCCGGTTCCAGCTATAAAGTTAAATAATAACTTGTAGATTTGGGTTGTCTGCATTGTCAGGAAGTTTCAATGATTGTTTAAGACTTAAGCAAACCGAACAAAAAGTGCTTCGTAAGGAAGGTGGTTTTATATTCAGCGAAATTCAAAACACACCTTCCCGGCTAAGCCAGGAAAGTATAAAAGTTGTCCAAGTTTATTTATCTTGACATGTCTTGGGAAGTTGAATACAGTTTCGGAAGTCTATAAAGCGAAGAGAATAAGTGGATAATTTAGATTTTGTCTTAGGTATTTAAAAGTGGGCATTTAAAATATTCTCTTGATTTTCAAATAAGTTGTATGTGCTTCGAAAAGTTGGATGATCATAAATGTTTGTCATAAGTTATTCTGATTATCGGTGGTGGTGGTGTGTAATAATGATGATATCAAACTGCAGTAGCATGACATGACATGCATCAGCTTTCTACTATATTAAGTCCCTACTCTGTTTACTTGCTGACCCGGCACTCCTTGATGATGATGTTAATGACTACCTGAACTACCAACTTATTCATATCTTGGGTGGTTGAACCAGCCTCAGAAGACATCGAAGATTCATATATTTTGGAAATCTACCTGCCTACCTGCCTAACAAAGTTTTAAATTATTATACCTACCTACTTAAGTATTAAAGTAGGTACAGTAATGACTGCAAACGGTGTTTATAAATGAAAGATAATTTATTCTGCATGTCGTATGAGGAAACTCATGTTCCGTGAAACGGAGCTCGAGGGAAAAATATTGCATAAAACTAATTAGGTCGTGTACTTATTTTAGTACCTATTGCTCAATGGGCGGATAAAATTCTGTGTAAAATTTTCTTGTAAAAGACGAAAGCTTGATCAGCGTAAAACATGTAAAATGTCCACGTTTAATGCTTAGGTACGTCCAGCAGTGTACTGCAAATACTGCAAAAAGCTGATGTGATTATAATGATGATAATGTGATTTCTGAATGACTCAATTTTTTGTAAGATGTGGTGTAAATGGCTGTTGTTTACCAGTAGCTGTTTACGCTCTGCCTACCCCACAAGGGATATAGGCGTGATATACAGCTTGACCACGCTAAGTTGAACATTGGAAACAAAAGAGTAGCGATGCAGTTTTCGCGGAGCTAATCCGAAAATCGGTAGTACCGGTTTCAACCCTCTTCTACCGATTGTAACACAAATTATTCAAGTTACAAAAAAAAATTAAAACGAGATGTTTGGCATAAAGATTGCATTATCCATGTCTTTACACTTATTATTATGCAAAAAAAATAAAAGAATATTTTTCAATTGCATTTCCTAATCTGCGGTGTTTTGAAGTAAAATATTAGATGGACTAAATAACAATTTGGATTAAACCAAGCGTATTATTTGGTGAAAATATGAATCTTCCAAATCTACCGGTTTATTGTGTCTATAAACCGGTACCTACCGATTTACGATTTGGACAACGTTTTTGAAGATTTTTGACATAATCATAAGGCCTTTTTTCCACTACTCCGATCCGTAACCGGATATCAGATGTAGCGATCCGAAAAATACCGGAATTCCGGTCACCGCTTTTCCACCCATCCGGTAAAAAAACCGGCCAAGAGCGTGTCAGACACGCCCACAAATAGGGTTTCGTAGTCAACGTTTAAATATCAGGTTTTTCAGCATTACAAACTTAATTTTGTTGCTGGTTTGTTAGCAGCAGTATGATGACCAATATAAGATCAAACGAACTTCTCAAGTGAAGTTCGATCATTATTATATGAATCGCTTCATTTGAAGATATAATATTTACAACGTAGTCCCTTAAACCTACAGGCGACATCTGCACGCATTTTAAAGAAACTCAAAGTCTGAGTTCCGATCGGCTGTCAAACTCCACTCCCGAGTGGTAGCGCGTGCGCTCCGCAGTGGGGCGGTACCTGCTCGGCGCTCATTATCTTTAGAGTAAATAGCAAAACTTTATTAGGGCCAAAGCTTGGGTGGGTGGGTAATTACTATATCTTCAAATGAAGCGATTCATATAATAATGATCGAACTTCACTTGAGAAGTTCGTTTGATCTTATATTATATTTCATCGCTTCATTCTTCAGATATAATATTTACAACGTAGAATTTTAGAGAAACAAGTTTTGCTATTTTATTTATTAAATTAAACAATTTTATGAGAAAAAATATATTCTTTATTTTTTGTCATCTAAGCATGCTATAATCATAACATTATATTTACAATAATAGGCACTTATTATTTCACTGTTATTCAAGTGTTATTATTATTAGAAGATAGGCAAACAGACCTAGCAAAATCACCGTCATTAACTATGACTCTATTATAAAACCGAGCAAAGCTATTTGAAGCGGGTGTCCAGCCCGCAGCTTTGCGGATGGTATCGACACTGAGGCCCGCACAGCGCGCGGCTGAGGTGGCGGCGTGCCGTGTGCTGTGCGCGCCGAATGTCGACACGTCCACGCCACTCTCTGATAACACCTGTTTAATCCAGCGACTGATGGACTGGCTTGAGGCTGGTGCATGAGGAGCTCTATGCGTTAGAATTAGCAGACCCTTATTGTCTGTTCTCTTGTTTTGAGTAAGAGAAATGTAGTCTCTTAAAGCCGTTACAGGACAGATGTTTACATTTTCTGTAAAAAATGGTAAAATCAGTACAGGTTGATCCCGCCCGGGACCAGAAGTTTTTATTAAATCTGTAATTATTATTTTAGCACCAGTACCGGAGAAATAAATATTTTCAAGTTTTATCAGTAAGTTTTATCAGAGCAGTACAAAGAGCTAATAAAATGACTAACTTTTTAGTTATTTTCTCTAACGATAAAGAATTATTAGGGAACCATTGAGAAACAAGATTTAACACAAGTTGAGGATCCCAGGTTTGTGTGTATTTAGGCATATTAGGTTTTAATCTGTAAGCTCCTTTGAGTAAGCGTTTTATATGCTCATGGGACCCAACGTTATCACCTAGTAGGAGAGACAACGCTGAGCGGTGGGTATTAAGACTACCATAAGAACCACCCGCATTAAACTGTTCGGTAAGAAATGTCATAACATCCGATATAGATGAATGATAGGATTAACATTGTTATGATCACAAACCTCCACCAAAGCTATAAGAAACTGTATTGCTTTACCGTGTTATCGAGAGAGACGCCATCATTAAGACGGGTCTCTGGCGGTGAGCCTCGTTGCATGA